>JAJOOE010000647.1:0-36452 GCA_036250405.1 Solanum raphanifolium | reverse complement strand
TTTGTTGTATTTTATACTAGTTAACGATCCTTTGCACCTAGAATTGGATGAGGTGTGCTTGAAACGTTAATTATCACCCACAACTGAAAAGTCATCCATGAAAAGCTCCATCGAGTCTTCAACACTATCGGCAAAAATAGATAGCATACATCGTTGGAAAGTTGATGGAGCATTGCACAACCCGAAAGGCATTTATTTGAAAGCAAATGTCCCATAAGGACATGTAAAGGTTGTTTTTTCTTGGTCTTCCGGTGTGATGAAAGAAACAATACCAACCTCGCCCCGCAATCCTATCAAGCATTTGATCCATAAAAGGATTCGGAAATGATCTATCTCAATCCATGCATTCAATTTTCAGTAGTTCATGCATACATTCTAACCGGTAACCAGTCACATTGGTTTAAGTTCCTATTTTTCATTTAGGACCACAGTGATTCCTCCTTTATTTGGTACACATTGCACCGGGCTCACCCACTTGCTATCCTCAATAGGGTAGACAACACTCACATTGAGTGACTTGATGAATTCTTTCTTCACCACTTCTTGTATTGAAGGTTTTAACCTCCTTTGGTGTGCATTCACTATCCGATTGTATTTTATGAGTACAAATCCCTTAAGGAATTCCCACAATATCGGCAATCATCCATTTGATGGCCTTAATGTATCGTTTCAACACATTTTCAAGTAATTGCACTTGCCATTAAATTAAATACGCAGAGATAATTATGGGTAAGGTGTTGTTTGAACCCAAGAAAGCATACCGAAGGTGAGGTGGGAGCACCTTCAACTCAATCTTTGGTGGTTCTTCAGTGGATAGTTTGGCAGGAGGACTTTCCTAATTGTTTAGATCGATATCGAGCTTCAATGGGTTTTTGGAATAAGATCCCAAATCCGATAGAGCAGCCATGATCTCATCATAATCTTGAATTTCTTCACCATCATAGTTCAAAAGGATGGCAGCTAGGGACTCACCCACACAAGACACGTCACTCACACTAGAAACTGCTTCATCAATCACATAGATGATTGATACCAAATGAATGTCACTAGGTTGCTTCAACGATTATCAGACATTGAAAGTAACTTCCTCATCATTTACCCGAAACATTAACTCAGTGCTTTCAACATCTACAAGAGCTCTTTCGGTAGCCAAGAACGGACTACCTAATATAATAGGTACTTCGGCGTCAATCTCACAATCAAGAATAACAAAGTCAGCCAAAAATATAAACCTATCCACTTTAACCAAAATATCATAAAGAATGCCAATAGGGTGCCTGATAAATCGGTCGGCCATGAGAAGACACATTGTTGTTCACTTAGGCATTCCCAACCCAAGTTGTTTGAAAGTGGCATAAGGCATCAAGTTAATACTTGCCCCCAAATCACATAATGCTTTGGCAAATTGAAACATCCGAATAGTGCATGTGTAACAACCCGAAAACTAGTAGGCTAAACTAGAGCTAAAAGTTAAGGTTAGAGTCCAAGGAGAAGGGCTAGAACCAAGGAAAAAGGCCAAGGGCCAAGGAAAAAATCCAAGGTTGCCCAAGCCTTTCCAAGACACTGCCCCAAGACCACGAGGGCCTTCACGACTAATGGTGGTCACCACGAGTCGTGGTGCCACTCGTGAAGGTGGAGGCAGTAGCCTCCTTAAGGCTATCTCAAGTTGTCCCCTCCACACGAACCACTTCATGGCTCGTGAAGCCTTAGACGGTTCGTGGGAGTGGCCTTGGTCATGCCTTGGTGGTGTGAGCATGGTGAGGAAAGTGGCAAGGCACTGCCTCAATGCCCATGAGATGGACCATGGCTCGTGGCTTGATATACGCCTCGTGGAGCCCCTCGTGAAGATGCCTTGGGCTTGTGAGCTAAAGGCACAAACTGCCTAGCTACTGCCTCAACACCACGGCTCGTGGAGCCCCACGTGGTCCCTGACAGCTCAATTTAAGTGAGGGTTGGTTTGGGAAATTCCGGTTTAATTCCAATCAAAGTGAAGTCATTTTGGGTATGTTTAGGGTCACTATATAAGTCATTTTTAAGTAAGATTCACCTAAACTAAGTCATATATTCACAACACCCAAATATTTGCCCAAAGTTCATCTCCTCACCAAAATATCTCTCTCTAGAACTCCAAGGAAGAAGAAGGAGAAAGAAGATGAAACTAGGATTCAAGGAACAACTTCTTATCAACAAATTCATTGAATTCCATTGATAAGGTATGGTAGTCCTTCATCCAACGAGTCCCTTCAAAACCCCAATTTCAGAGATAGAAATCCCCCAAAAATTAGGGTTTGTCTCCAAGTCATGGGTTCCTTTCAAAAATGATTCTAATGTTTGATTTATTTTATATTATGATTATATTTATGATTAATTAAGGCTTTCATGTTGAAATCCACAAGAACTCATGAAACCCCCATATTACTCAATTATGATCTTGTGATGTGGGTTTGTTGATTATAGAAGAATATTGTGATATTATGCATGTAGTGATTGGGTTACTTGAATTATGATTATATCCATGTATAATGTAGTAATTCTAGATGTGTTGATTGAATATGATCTATGGTCCTTGAAGGGAAAAGTATGAGAATTATGCATTATTATGAGATTTAAGTATATGCTTTAAGAACCCTTTGAGAGTAAAGTGTATATGGCTATGATCTAGTTGTTGTGTTGTTGGAAGTTATCCTCATGTACACACTTATGTATGAATATGATATGATGTGAAAGGTTTTCTCACAATATGATTATTCTAAGGTTGAAAGGCTATTCTCACCCATTCAATCTATGAGCTATAGTAGAGTTATGTTGGATTGAGTGTCAAGACATTCTTCCATGAGTATGAACTTAAGTCAAGACTCTGTGCGAATTAATGCTTAGCACCGAGTGGATAGTGATATGAGGTGGAAGCCCTCACGATAATAAAGGTCAAGTTTCTAGCAGCAATCTCTTGGAATGGAAGCCCTCACGTTAGTAGAGGCCGGGTATTCTAGTAACAATCCCAGTATCCCATAAACTATGTGCCCTCATAGGTCTTTAGCTAGTGGATCCACCTAAGTTAAAAGTATGGTTCGACCTTAGGCAAGTAGGACAACCCATTTTCGGTGTGGGGTACACACCGGATTCCATGTTAAGCTAACATGGTCTATGTCGGTTAAGGATCATCCCACTATGATAGTATGAACAAGAATATGAGTTATGAACTCTAGTTAATCAAGAAGTATTGCTTAGTATGGGTGGGATTATGGGATCTTATTCATGCATTGCACAAGTAGGCTTTGACGGTATGTATGACATATTCCTCTTATGATATGATGATCTATGAGTTGACTATGCTTATGACTTATGTTTTTCCACTATCTTCAAAATGATGTTTTAACCTAGTAAATTGCATGCATTCAACAAAAATGTCCCTTTTTGCATGTTTTTAATGATTTTATGCATGGCTAGCATACTTAGTGCATTTTTGTACTAACCCATATTTTCCTACATTTTTCCCCAAGTGTAGGGTCCGATTCTGAAGGTAGTTCTCATTGTGGCTAGAGCTTGGAATTAATCGTTTCTCCTAGATTTTGGTGAGTCCTCATAATTTGAGGTTGGATATTTCATTTAGTAGTTCCATTCTTGTATTTGACTTTCAGATTATGTTGTATGGGTTGTGGCCCTATTTGATTCACGAATTGTAATAGATGGCTAATTGAGACAAGTGTAGACTTCCGCTTTGCTCTATTAAAAAAAATTTAGACTTGAATTGCGTTTTTACTCTTATTGTTCTAATGTTTTATGTTATGATATGCTAAGTGGCTTGCATGGTGCCTTTCGGGGTTCTATGTGCCTTGTTAAGTCTAGGGGGTACCCTTAAGTCATGACAAACTTCGTAAGCATAGCACAAGGTTTAAAATGATTCTATGATGATGTCTCATAAGCCACGTCTAGTAGAGTCGTATTCATAAGTGTGAAGCGCCCCACATTTATTAATGGGAGGCTATAAGATAATTAGGAAACTACACTTCTTTCATTACTCTTAAGTCGTGCCTTAGAGTTTAACTCTATAAATTCCATCTCATAATCCTTCTCTTGTGGCTTCAGGATATGAATATACGAAGGGCTAACGCAAGAAGAATGGAGGTGACAATGTGAATGAAGAAGCTCCTCAAGCTAATCAAGCTCCGATTAATCCTTCGGCTATGTCGGATGTGGAGGTTAGGTCGGCTTTTCAAATGTTTGCCCAAGCTTTGACTACTCAAGCTCAAGTTGTGACGGCTCAGGCCAATAGGGATATTGTGACTCATGTGAATCCTAATGTGAATTCGACTGCTTCAAGGGTTAGGGATTTTTCTAGAATGTACCCTCCCAAATTTCATGGCTTTCAAGTGGAAAAGGATCATTAAGAATTTATGGAAGATGTTTATAAAATACTTGACATTATGGGGGTGACTTTAATAGAGAAAGCAGAGCTATCCGCTTACCAATTGAATAATGTTGTTCTAGTATGGTATACTCAATAGAAGAGTAGTATGTTGGTAGGAGTGGGTCCCATAGAGTGGGAAGCATTTAAATCAGCATTTCTTGATAGGTTCTTTCCCTAAGAGTTGAGGGAAGCTAAGGTGTAAGAGTTTATTAACCTTCATCAAGGAGGTATGAGTGTGAAAGAGTATTCTCTAAAGTTTACTTAATTGTCCAAATATGCTCCGATGGTAGTGGATTCAAGGGATATGATAAGTAGGTATTTGACGGGCATGTCCAAATTGGTAAGAAAAGAATGTCGTACGGAAATGCTCATTCATGATATGGATATCTCACGTATTATGGTATATGCCCAACAAATGGGGGATGAGAAACTCCAAGAAAAGAATAGAGAGGTGAAAAGAGCTAGAACCGGTAATGAGAATTTTGCCAATGCTAAGTTCGATGGACAAGACAACCAAGGTTCAAACAAAGGTTTTTCAACCAAGGCTCCTCTAGTACTCCAAGGGTCAATAAGGATAGGGTTTCCAACCAAAAACCTCAAGGAGGTAATAGTGGTGGTTCTTATATTGCTAGGCCTAATTGTGCAAAATGTGGTAGAAAACATAATGGTAAGTGCCTAGTTGGCTTGAATGGGTTCTATGGTTGTAGAAAGAGTTTCTACAAGATGAAAGATTGCCCAATGCTCATGTCCAAGGGGAGATAAGGCAAGCAAGCTCCTCTAAGCGGTTCAAACTCCAATTCCCAAAAGCAAAACCGTTTTTATGCTCTTCAATCCCGAAGTGACCAAAAGAGCTCCCAGGATGTTGTGACTGGTATGCTAAAAGTCTTTTCTATTGACATATATGACTTGTTAGATCCCGGTGCTACTTTGTCCTTTGTGACACCTTTTGTGGAAATGAACTTTGAAATACTCCCCCAAAGTGTTAGTAGAACCTTTTTCGATCTCTACCCCAGTTGGTGACTTGGTAGTGGCTAAGAGGGTTTATAGAAGTTGTCTCATTTCCTTGTCCCATAAGGTTACTTTGGTGTTTTTGGTGGAGTTAGACATGTTAGACTTTGATGTGATTTTGGGTATGGATTGGTTGCATGCATGTTATGCATCTATCGATTGTAGGACTCGGGTGGTTAAATTTCAATTCCCAAATTAACCTATCTTAGAGTGGAAGGGGGGAATTTGATACCTAGAGGTCAATCTGTCTCTTGTCTTAAAGCGAGGAAGATGATCTCAAAAGGGTGTATTTACCATCTTGCTAGGGTGTGGGATGTTGAATCTGAAACCCCTTCTCTAGAGTCGGTTTTGGTAGTGAATGTGTTCCCAAAAGTTTTCCCCGATAATTTTCCCGGTACTCCTCCCAAGCGGGAAATAGATTTTGGTATTGACATTTTACTGGATAGGCAACCTATCTCCATTCCTCCTTATAGAATGGCTCCGGCCGAGTTGAAAGAGTTGAAAAAGCAACTAAAGAATTTATTAGATAAGGGCTTCATCCGACTGAGTATCTTTCCTTGGGGTGCTCCGGTGTTGTTTGTTAGAAAGAAGGATTGGTCACTTAGAATGTGCATCGATTATTGTCAATTGAACAAAGTGACCATTAAGAATAAATATCCCCTTACGAGAATCAATGACTTGTTTGATCAACTTCAATTGGCTAGTTACTTTTCAAAAATTGACCTTCGTTTGGGGTATCACCAATTGAGGGTGAGAGGAGATGATATACCCAAGACGGATTTCTCAACTAGGTATGGGTATTATGAATTCCTTGTGATTTTTGTGGCTTAACTAATGCCGCGGCGGCATTTATGGACCTAATGAATAGTGTGTTTAGGCAATACCTAAACATATTTGTGATTGTGTTTATTGATGATATTTTGATCTATTCAAGAAGTGAGACTGATCATGTGGACCATTTGAGAATTGTATTGCAAGTTCTTAAGGACCAACAACATTTTGCAAAGTTTAGCAAGTGTGAATTTTGGTTAAGGTCCGTAGCTTTCCTTTTTCATATTGTGTCAAGCAAGGGCATTGAGGTAGATCCTAAGAAGATGGATGCGGTCAAGAGTTGTCCTGGACCTCTATCTCCTTTCGGCATTAGAAGCTTTTTAGGTTTTGCCGGTAACTATAGAAGGTTTGTTGAGGGGTTTTCCTCCATTGCTTCTCTTATGATGGCTTTGACTCATAAAAAGGCTAAGTTTGAGTGGTCGGAATCTTGTGAGAAAAGTTTCCAAGAGTTGAAGGATAGACTTACTTCCGCTCTGGTGTTGACTTAACCAGAGAGTATGGATGGTTTTGTGGTATAGTGTGACTCCTCTAGAGTGGGGTTGGGATGTGTGGTCATGCAAAATGGTAAAGTGATTACCTATGCTTCGAGGCAACCTAAGGCCCATGAAAATAACTATCTGACCCATTATCTTGAATTAGCGGCGGTTGTGTTTGCTTTGAAAATATAGAGGCATTACTTATATGGGGTCCATGTGGATGTTTTCACTGACCACAAGAGTCTTCAATATCTATTTAGTCAAAATGACTTGAATATTCGTCAACAAAGGTGGTTAGAATTATTAAAGGATTATGACATGAGTGTCCTTTACCACCCCGGCAAAGCTAATGTTGTAGCGGATGCACTTAGTAGATTGTCCATGTGTAGTGTGGCTCACGTAGAGGATGAAAATAAATAATTGGTTCGTGAGGTGCATAGATTGGCCCAACTAGATTTCCAACTAGTGGATTTCACCAAGGGTGGTGTCATGGTTCGGAATCATCCTTTGTGATGGATGAGAAGTTTAAGCAAGATCTTGATCCTTTACTAGTTGAGTTGAAAGAGTCGGTACTCAAGAAGTCTGTTGAGGCTTTCTCCCAAGGGGGAGATGGGGTGCTTAGGTACTGATGTTTGCGTAATCAAAGTCACAACTTCCAATGCAAGTGTCTACGATCGTGCGATAGTATAATAACCCAACCAAGGGTTGGGGTCGAGTCCCAATGGAGTGGTAGTGAAAATAGTAGTTAAACTAGAATCTTATTCTGATTAGCTATAGTTTGAGAAATTCACAAATAAAACAAAGTAAATTCGATGGGTAACACAAAAGTGTCAAATATTGATGGGGGTTTTGTCACAAGATTAAATAAAAACAGTAAAATATAAAGGAAATCAAGTATGGGAAGAGATTTTTGGGATGTGACCACAATATATATTGGTATAAATCGTTGGGTACATGCTTTCGATAGAAAATTTGCAAGATAATAGTAACTAGGCTAATCTTTAGATGGAAATAAGTTCCCTCTCGGGCAACTTACCCCGTTTCAAATAGGTTCCTCTCGGATACCCATTTGCCACATGAAGGTCATCCTACGCCTTACCCTACTCACTCTCTCAAGCTGAGTGTTAGGATATGGGACTAGGGCTCACCCTCTCAGGCTGAAGCTCATGTCGACCCACTCCTTAGGACATCAGTCTAGCGGTCTTAGTTTCGCGACCTCTCTCTCGAGCAAGCCGAAAACACATGTGTGGTTTTTTTTTTGCAACTACGAAGCCATTAAGTTAAACCACAACCACTAGGTGAAATCACCATTAAAATACATCTAACCTATCAGCAAGCAAAACCCAACAATAATATCAACACATATTTGTTAAATCACACCCCAAGAATGGGGATTTTTAGCCATACATCAAGAAATAAGAAATTATACCTAAAATGATGTTGAAATACAGTGGGTATAAGAAATTAAACCTTGATTTAAGCAAAGAAAGAAGAATAGAGAAGACCCACTTCCAATTTGAGGAAGATGAACTCCTTTCTTCTTCAAGTCCTCCAAAATCCCTCTCCAAACTTGAGAGAAAATATCAAAGCTAAAGTAAAAATTACAATAATGTTCAGACTCTCTTCTCCCTCTAAACACTAGTAAAGAGTTCAGTATTTATAAACTCCAAAAAATAGTGTTGGCAGATCGCTTGGCGAGGTTAGTCGCGAACGCCGAATGACTCGGTGATTCGCCTTTCTTCTAGTTCACAACCGTTTGTGCTTTCCCTTCAGCATCTGTGCGTTCTGGATCATTGGGCGGTATACTTCTGCTTCGTGGAACTGATCGGCGAAGCGCCAACTGCTCATTTCATCGCATTTTTTATCCTTCTCCTTTAGGGATTCGGGTACTGGAACAAAAGGGCGGAGTGCGTCCCTTCGGCGAATCGCCAAGCATGCTTGGCGATGCTCAGGCTTCATCTTATTCGTTCTTTTCAGCCTTTTTGTTCCTTTTTGCGCCTAAGTGTGCATGCTTCCACTAAAACTTCAAATACCTGAAACTTAAGTATTTTCATTAGATATTTAGACTAAATAGACATTTGAGGACACTTTCTATTAAAATAAAGCCCTAAATGAGTCCAATTTGTGAACTCATCAACACCCCCAACTTAAACTTTTGCTTGTCCTCAAGTAAAACTCAAGTTTAGCAGTTCAAATAGGATGTCTCAAATAGTGCTACACAAGACTAAATCATGAACATACACAGCAAGAATCAAATTACTCATGCAAAGATCAATTTTGTACTCAAAGATTCAAGTTGTGACACACTATTACCAAAGATTCTCATTCACGCAATACTTGCTACTTGTGCAAAGCTAAACAAAAAGTATCTAAATGCCCTCACATAAAGAATGATTCCATACACACACAGTGGTTAATCAATTCAAGATCAGGAATCAGATGCAATGCTCACACTCAAAAAGAGGAACACAATGCATGTTTTCACCCATAGGCTTGCCCTTATTTTCCAATCAATCTTCGGTTCGGCTTACTCAAGATCAAAAAGGTCTTTCTAAGGCTTGTAATGGGGTTGAGTGCAAAGATATGGTCATTTAGGCTTAGTGACTTTTTTATTTTTATTTTCTCATGATATGTTGTATTCTCAAGGTATTCCCTTCTTTTCCTTTGTCAATTATTTTTCTAGTGCTTCTAAGTCACCTTTTTTTCACCTCCAAGGATTGCTTGGAAACCCAATTTCTTTTGTACTTTTATTCCACAACATATTTTTTTATAAGGGTTTCCATTGTTGCGCAACACGATGAGTTAAGGGTAACTTTTCTTGCACTTCTTGACTTCTCCTTTTCCTTTTCACCACACCGCCTAAGTTGGCTATTCACTAAACCACAAATCAAGAGGATTATAGGTAGTGGGTTAAGTAAGGTTTAGGGTTCATCAAGGTTCTTCCAAAGAAAATTAAGGCTCAAAGGGTGTTCAAGAGAGTTTCACACGCTCACGAGTAGGCCACAAAAGAGGTATATGTCAAATTTGGCTCACACTCTTCAAAAGTTGCCTAAGATCATTTTTAGAGCACACCTTACTAAATCAATTAGACTAACGGGGTAAATTCTAGGTTTATTCGTGCAAGATTAAAAGTAAGTTCATCACACAAGGCATCGACAGTTAAGTCAAACAAGACCACACACTTTCGCTAGTGTGCAATGGTCATTACAAGAGAATCAATTTGATAAATGGCTAATCACAACGAGATGCAAAAAGTTCACATATTGCCTATGCAACTTTATTTGGTCTCGTCGCAGCCGCACGTTCATGTTTTGTTCAATTGAGAGCACCATTCAATTCATTGGTCTTGATCGAAACTGAGACTTGAATTTGTACAAGAACAGCCACTTCCAACACAAGAGGTGGCAAAAAATTTCAGAAAAAAAAATGAAAATTTTTTAGAAGGGTCAAAATCATAATCATTTTTGTAATTTAAAACAAAGGAGCTAAAAGCTCAAACATCCATAAAGATCAGTGTGAACACAATTTATAAACAGATCGCACAAATATTTACACAAAAGGTGTGGGCCTCACGCCACCACAAATAAAAAGTATTTTCCCTCAAATGCAAATAAAAGTGTCCAAAAGTAAACGTATAATAAGACAGGGAGGGAGGTAAAGAAAGGTCATGTATATGCAGTATCTCTCTCTGTCGGAGTCTCAGTGACTGGTGTAGTAGTCTATAAATGGGCATCAGTGCTCGGAGTAGCCTCAGATGGAATAGCAATGACGGATCCACTAGGAGTTGTTGCGGACGTCTCAGTCGACGATGTATGGATCATCGACTGCACAACCGTCCCTATAAGATCTGGCAAGTCTCTGAATATGCCCTCATCTCTGCTCTCTTGTGTCTCTTCAGCATTCACTGGTATTAACTCCTCATCAGTCTCTGCATGTGACTATGCATGCCCTGCATCATCCCTCTGCATATCTCCGGTGGTAACTATAGGACTCCCCGAGGTCTCAGGAGCATCCATGTCATCTACTCCCTGCATTAGCGTAGTGAAGTCGGTAGCCTTCAAATAGGCTACGTCCTTCTTCAACACTGCTATTTTAGCTTTTAGTATTAAAACCTCGGGTGTCTCCCCCTGTCTGCTCTCCCAGGCAGTGACTTTTGCAGTCAGATAATCAATAGTAGTCCTAAGGGGGATCAGTGCAGTCAAGATGGCACTATCAATCATCCATGGGATGGATCTCTCCAATCATGTCGCCCTCACATCCGCTGAATAGGCCAGTTGCCCCATCTTTAGGATCATGGCATGAGTGATCCTGGTGGGCTCGGAGGAAGAGGATGTACTTGGAGTCGGTGAAGGAGAATAAGGAGCGGGTGTACCTGAAGGCTCCGAAGTCAGAGTAGACGAAGGTGCTTCTGTTGGTAATGAGTCAACATCAACCTCTGGAGAAGTATATGTTGGAGTTGCTCTCCTCCTGTCAACCTCCTCTCGTGTGAACTCGGCCTCTATACGCCGGATATCGGTGGAGGAAAATGAGGTGACCTCTATATCGCTAGTAGGGTCCCGGGGTACTCCAACACGCCGGCATAACTCGATGAGCAGAACAGGAAAATGCAGAGATGTCTACGGCTGTTTGGCTCTCAAAGCCATCTCTTGTGAAACCAGCAGTCCCAAGTCGATCTGTCTCCTAGCCATGATAGAACCAAGGCAGGCTGCCTTAGGATGATGTAGAATGGACTCGTTTTGGGATGGCATGATATTGTTGTTGATGAAGCCAAACCAGTACCGGGAGGCAATGTTCATATCCCTCTTCTCAATCGGAGCTTCTGCCTCCATCTACCTCGGGGTGGTGTTAGAGATCATCGGAGCTAACCAACCCTTCAAATCATCTAGGGATGGAACAATAGGAAAACCCTGGTAGGGTAGTACTGAGTGCAGCAGTCGACCTAATATAGCATTAATATGATCGATATGACACTCCACCTCCTTGCCTCTAACCATAATCGACTTCAACGGTCGAAACTCACTAGCCTTCTTCTTATTCTTTAGGACCAACTCTCCATAGGCTAAGTTGAATTCCCAGACCCAGGAAGGAATGTAGGGGCCCCGTGGCCTAGTGAACTGCTCCAATTCATGATACCTGAGTCTGTCCAACACATCAGTGTGATTACCTTCCAAAACCTCCACAGATAGTAACTTTTCTTCTAGAATGTTTCATAAACCATTGCCTTTTAATTTGTTCAGCAATCTGGGTGGAGGTGTAGCTACGGGGAATCTAGGGGCCACTGGAGGTGGTGTTGGAGCTGTCACTGATTCAGTAGTTGGAGGAGTGGCAGCTGAGGGAGTATTGGTGGTTATGGGCTGAGGTCTGGCCCAGAGCGCATTCCTTCGGTTAATCAGAGGTTTTTCATCATCTGGTTCATCAAAATTTGGCTCAATAGCTACTCTTTTTTTAGCTATATGTTTCTTCCTCTTGCCTTTGTCTCCTGGTTGAAGGTCATCCATCCTCCTCTTTGGAGGGTTTGATCCTCCTTCATTAATTGTAATGTCCATTGCCTTTTTCTGGGGTGGTTCGGTTAGATTAGTGCTTACCATATCTGCAAAAGATCGAGAGAAATAAAGATCACAAAATCAAACTCTAGGACAGCAAATCTTGTTGCAGATAGGCTCGCCGATCCATTAGGTGAGTCACTGAACCACTTTGGTGAGCTAAGTCAGGCTCGCCGATGAGGTTGACTAAACAATAAAGGAAAGTCGGTGGTAGTAGAGTATATTCGGCGAATCGCCGACTACTTTCGGTGAGCAAGGGTTTGTCAGCCGAAAGTTATGGTGCATCAGGGTCTCAAGGGTAGCATAAGAGGGTGATCAAGGGTACTTTTGGCGATTCCCCGAGTGCATTCGGTGACCCATGGTTTCTCGCCGAAAGTTACAGTCAAGCATCCAATTTAACATGATGTTAAGGGGGAGATGGAGACATTAGGCGAACCGCCAAACGATTTGGCGAGCTCGACCCAGCTCGCCAAATTGCTCAACGTGCCCATTTTCAATCCATCTTTTTGAATTCAATCCCTCAAACCTCGAAAGCAAACTCAAAGCATGCAATAACAAAATTTGAACAAGACACATACTACCCATCACCCCGGGATACTCAAATTTCTCCCGGACTGGCTGCATTTGACCATTTGATGATATTTCCTCTTAAGAGGGGTGTCACCCTCTGTATCATTGAGCAAGTTTTCAACATTTAGCACAAACGTGGGCTACTCAGACTTCACCCAAACAAACAAAACAACACGCAATCACGACCCAACTCATTAAACAGCACAAAGATATGGGCATTCGACAATCAAACATCACATGCAAGATTTTCGAATTAAAATAGACATGTAATTATTCTAATCCTATCAGAGAGGCCCATCACACTTCACTAAGAGACAATTATTGCAAATGAGTAAAAAACTTTCGAATGTAAATATGGGAAAAGGAAACCAACCTTCAATGTCGATTAAATTCGATTTGAAAAGCTAGGCGGCAAAGTGATGAGTCCACAAATTCGACTCATCTAGGGTAATATTTTAATATAAATTGTGTCCTCGAATGATTATTTTATCTCAATATCTGATAAAAACAGTTAAGTTTTTGGTATTTGAAGTTTTAGTGGAAGCATGGACACTTAGGCGCAAAAAGGAACAAAAAGGCTGAAAAGAATGAAGAAGCTGAAGCCTGAGCATCGCCAAGCATGCTTGGCGATTCGCCGAAGGGAAGCACTCCGCCCTTTGTTCCAGTACACGAAGCCATGAAGGAGAAGGATCAAAAAGGCGATGAAAGGAGCAGCCGGCGATTCGCCGATCAGTTTTGAGAAGTAGAAGTATACCCCCCAATGATCCAGATTCCATAGATGCTGAAGGAAAAGCACAAAAGGCGATGAACTAGAAGAAGGGCGACTCACCGAGTTATTCAGCGTTCGCGACTAACCTCGCTGAGTGATCTGCCAGCACTATTTTCTGAAGTCTATAAATACTAAACTCTTTATTAATTTTAGGTAGTCAAACAGTTGTTATAATTTTCATATAAAATTGTACTTTCTGATATTTTTAATCTAAGTTTGAGAGGGTTTTGGAGACTTGAAGAAGAAGAGGGTTTCCTCTTCTAAATTTGGAGTTAGGTCTCTTGGATTCTTCATTCTTGGCCTGTAACAAAACTTAAATCTTCATACCCATTTGAATGCAAGCTCATTTAGGTATAAATTTATGTCTCTTGATATGTGGCAAAAAACCTCAATTCTTGGGGTGTGATTTAGCGAATATGGGTTACGATAATTGTTGGGTCTTTCTTGCTAATAGATTAGATGTAGTTTAATGGTGATTTTGTCTAGTATTTGTGGATGAATTTAACAAATTTGTAGTTGCAAATACAAGTTTATTTATGTGTTTTCAGCTTGCTTGAGAGAGAAGTCGTGAAACCAAGACTACTAGATTGATGGCCTAAAGAGTGGGTCGACATGAGGTTCAGCTTGAGAAAGTGAACCTTAGTCCCATATCCTAAGACTTAGCTCGAGAGAGTGAGTGGGGTAAGGCGTGGGCTGGTCTTCATGCGACAAGTGGGTGTCCGAGAGAAACCCATTGGAAACGGGGTAAGTTGCTCGAGAGAGAACTTATTTCCACATAAAGCTTAGCCTAGTCACTATTACTCTATAAATTTTCTATTGAAAGCATGTACTCAATAATTTAGATTAACCCGTATTTCGGTCACATCCCACGAATCCCCCTCTCATTGCTTAGATTTCCTTGTTGATTTCGCTAATTTTCGCTTACTTATGACAAAACCCCCATTTGTTAATTGACAATTTTGTGTCCCCCTTTTAATTTACAATATTTTTACTCGTTAATATCTTTAGCTATGACTAGTTAGAACTAAATTTTATTTTTCTATACATTCTCAAAACCCACTCTCTTGGGACGATCCCAACCCTTGGTTGGGTTACTAAACTATTGTACGATCGTAGACACTTGCATCGGAAGTTGTGTCTTGATTACGCAACCATCAAAATGGCTTGTTCTTTGAGAATTTTTAGATTAGTAGAATTTTTTTTCTTCTTAGTTGTAGTCTACTCACCTAATTTTTAGTTTTGTTTTGTTTGCTGTGTGAATATTTCAGAAAGCATGAGTGTTAATGGTAGCAACGGTATCCAGGTAGGCCACCAAGACGACATCGGAAATCTTAACGATGTCCAAGAACCCAACATCAACATCAATGACCCCCATCTAATAGGAGGTGTTGGAGCCATCCGTTTAGCCCCAGCCGGGGGAAATGCAGTGTTCCACATAATGAGTACCATGTTGCAACTCTTGCAACTAAAGGGACTTTTCAACGGACTGTCCCATGAGGATCCTCATGAGCATCTTCGAAACTTTGTGGATGTGTGCCGACCTTTTTCATTCAAGAACATCTCTCAAGACTCGGTCTGATTGAGGCTATTCCCTTTCTCGTTGATGGGAGAGGCGTGCAAGTGGCTAGCCGAGCTACCACGTGAATCCATTACTTCTTGGGAGAAGTTGGTAAATGTATTTCAAGTGCGGTTTTTCCCTCCCTCGAAGATGATATCACTGAGGGATAGCATCCAGAGCTTTAAACGTCTAGAAGGAGAGCCTCTACACGAAACCTGGCTACGATTTAAAAAATTAGTGCTACAATACCCGACTCATGGTCTGCTCGATAATGTCTTGCTACAGCAATTTTACCGAAGCCTGGAGTCGATGAATAAAGGTATCGCTGATCAACTTTCACCTGGAGGCCTGATGCAGCAACAGTATGCAATAGCAGCCCAACTTTTAGATGGCATGACGACCATCAATAGGGCATGGTACACCCGTGAAGACCAAGTCTCCCCTCTCACATTCAAACTATCCAAGGAGCAGATAGACAAAGATAATGAGAGAGACCAAAACATGGTCAAGATCATGACACAGCTCGATATTTTATCCAAAAATGTCATGGGGGCTGGTGCCCATTGTGTCAATGTTGTGGGGGTCGGGTGCGCAAATCCTAAAGAGGTAAATTTCGAAGCCTTGTATAATGAGGAGGTGCACTTCTTAGCCAACCAAGGTGGTGGTTATCGATCAAACTACCCAAGGCAGGGTGGTAACCAAGGTTGGGCTAGAGATGAAGGATGAAAAGATCGTGAATGGAGAGACCGCAATCTAAATTGGAAGGATGGGGAGAAGGATAGATGTGTGCCTCCCCATGAGTGCCAGAAACCTAAGGTTTCGGAAGGTGGTAGATCTGAGGATATGCTCTCGTGTATCCTCAACAAAGTTGAAGGGTCAGATAAAATGCTAAGAGGGATGAAAGAAGATGTGTCTACCCTTAGCCAGGCCATCACCTCCCATTCAATTTCAATCAAGCAGTTGGAAACCCAGATGGTTCATATCTCGTCTCACCTAAATCTGAGACAACCAGGGGATTTGCCGAGTGATACCTTGGCTAACCTCAAGAATGAGGTTTGAAGTTGGACTTGCATCGTGCCACGACATTAATTAAGGCTCTATTTGGGAGGCAACCCAAAGCCCTTTATTGCTTTATTTTATTTTGATAAAATAATGGTGTGTTAATGGTGCAGGTGAAAACGTGGAAGTTGAATGAGAAGCACAGATTGGCGAATGAAAGATCAATTCTGTGAATCGCCAAATAGTTCGGCGACCCCGACGCACTCCGCCGTTTGATCCAACCCCGTTTGGGTTTGGATCTGTAAAACTCAGCGGGACAAGTGAACACTCTGTGAATCGCCAAAAGGGTCAGCGATCGAAACTAGTGTCGCCGAATAGGCAAGAACTGGACGGTCTTTCCGCCAAAGGTGTAAAAAGCTCAAACTTCATTCTCTTTCCATCACTTTTACACTTTCCCAAACTCACACATGCACTCTAGTTTTATTATTTCATGCAATTTCGAAGTATTTTTAGTTAGTTGATTTGTGCGCGGGATAGGGTTACATTGTTTCCTAGCGTTTCAATAACCATTTGAGCATCGTAAAAGGTTAGTTTCTCAAACCCCGTAAATATCTTGTCTACATTGTACTCATTTGCAAATATTGTGATGAAAACTGCTAAACCTCCCTGATTGGGCTTAATTGTTTATGTGTCGATTTTACTTTGATAGCCCCGTTTTTATTGCCTAAACTGTGATATCGTGTTCTCCAATGCATCGAGTGGAGTTAATGTGCGATGAGTGATTCGGCAGGATATGACGAGCTCACCGAACCTCTCCGCGTTTAACCTAACTACCCCATCTCACCCTTAGTATCATACTTTATTTGTTATGGATGCTGTAAATTTCAGCTAAAAGCAAGGGATCGCCAAGTACACTCTGCGACTTGCCGAATGTCATCTTAATCGCCTTTTGTCCGTAACCCTAACCTTTCTGCAATATGACCTTCGGCGGATTGTCTGTGGCTCGCCAAAAGTATTCAACGGTACGTCGAATGGACTATCTTGTATTTTTGCAGCTGATTGTCTTTGTCTTGGTTGTCTAATATGTTCCAACATTATCTCAAGACTTTGCAAACATAGCCAGACCAAAAGCTGCAGGAAGAATCATGCATCCCAGACACATAAGAGCACAAAAGTTCAGAAGAATTGCAGGGAGCGAGAACAAGACAGTCAGTTCGAGAAGGAGGATACACATCGACCCTAATATCCCTTCGTGGGCTCGAGATTTCATCAATGTGATACATACCTTTGGAGCAGCTCATGATTTAGAAGAGATGACTAAGGCTAACCTTGTTGCGGCAGTCGAAGTAGAGAACCAGAGTCACAAGGAGGACATACCGGGCACTGATGCCCAGACAGATAAGGCAGCTGCTTAACCAGGACTATCCTTTCCCTCCCTCTCTATTTTTCTCTTTTTGTACTTTCGGATGTTTGTTATTTACATTTGAGGACAAATGCATTTTAATTGTGGTGGGGTGAGGCCCACACCTTTTGTGTACTACTCGTGCTTTGTGCTGATATTTGGGTTGTTCTGTTTTAAATTGTATTAATACAACTTTTCTGTGGATGTTTGAGCTTGAGGCTCCGCTTATTTTTAATTGCAAATTTTTTACCCTTCCGAAAAATTTTGAATATTTCACACATTTCTGGCACCTCTCATGTGTTGAATGTGGCTGTTCTTTTGCAAAAATTTGAGTCTCGATTTCGATCAATACCGATGACTTGAATAGTGCTCTCAATTGAACAAACATGAACGTACGGCTGCAACGAGACCAAATGAAGTTGCATAGACAATATGTGAACTCTTTGCATCTAGTTGTGATTAGCCATTTATCTAATTGATTCTCTTGTAATGACCGTTGCACACTAACGAAAATGTGTGGTCTTGTTTGACTTAAGTGTCGATCCCTTGTGTGATGAGCTTACTTTGAACCTTGCATGAATAAACCTGGAATGTGCCCCGTTAGTCTGATTGATTTAGTAAGGTGTGCTCTTGAAATGATCTTAGGCAACTTTTGAAGAGTGTGAGCCAAATTTAACATATACCTCTTTTGTGGCCTATAGGTGAGCGTGTGAAACTCTCTTGAACACCCTTTGACCCTTACCTTTCTTTGGAAGAACCTTGATGAACCTTAGACCTTACTTGACCCACTACCTATAATCCTCTTGATTTGTGGTTTAGCGAATAGCCAACTTAGGCCAAAAGCCTAAGTTGGGGGTGTGGTGAAAAGGAAAAGGAGATGTCAAGAAGTGCAAGAAAAGTCTCCTTTAACCCATGGTGTTGTAGAACAATGGAACCCCTTCAAAAAAAAATGGGTTGTGGAATAAAGTACAAAAGAAATCAGGTTTCCAAGCAATCCATGGAGGTGAATAAAAAGGTGACTTAGAAGCACTAGAAAAAGAATTGATAAAGAAAAAGAAGGGAATGCCTTGAGAATACCATATCTCACGAGAAAAAAAAGTAGCTGAGCCTAAATGACCATACCTTTGCATTCATCCCCATTACAAGTCTTAGAAAGACCTTTTTGATCTTGAGTGAACCAAACCGAAGATCGATCGGAAAATAAAGGCAAGCCTATGGGTGAAAACATTCATTGTGTTCCTATTTTTTTGAGTGTGAGCGTTGCATCTGATTCCTGATCTTGAATTGATTAACCTCTGTGTCTGACTATGGAATCATTATTTATGTGAGGGCATTTAGATACTTTTTGTTGAGCTTGAACTTACACAAGTAGCAAGTATTGCGAGAATGAGAATTTTTGGTAATAGTGTGTCACAATTTGAATCTTTGCATGAGTAATTTGAGTCTTGTTATGTATGTTCATGATTTTGTCTTGTGTAGCACTATTTGAGATGCCTTTTTGAATGGTTGAACTTGATTTTGCTTGAGGATAAGAAAACGTTTAAGTTGGGGGTGTTGATGAGTCCATAAATTGGACTCATCTATGGCTATATTTTAATATAAATTGTGTCCTCGAATGCTTATTTTATCTCAATATCTGGAAAAAAACACTTAAGTTTCAGGTATTTGAAGTATTAGTGGAAGCATGGACACTTAGGTGCAAAAGGGAACTAAATGGCTGAAAAGAACGAAGAAGCTGAAGCCTGAGCATCGCCAAATATGCTTGGTGATTCGCCGAAGGGACGCACTCCGCTCTTTTTTCCAGTACGCGAAGCTCTGAAGGAGAAGGATCAAAAAAGTGATGAAAGGAGCAGCCGGCGGTTCACCGATCAGTTCCGCGAAGCAGAAGTATACCGCCCAATGATCCAGATTGCATAGATGCTGAAGCCAAAGCACAAAAGGTGATTAACAAGAAGAAGGGCGAGTCGCCGAGTTATTCGGCGTTCGCGACAAACCTCACCGAGTGATCCACCAGCACTATTTTCTGAAGTCTAGAAATACTAAACACTTTATTAATTTTAGGTAGTTGAACAATTGTTATAATTTTCATATAGAATAGTACTTTTTGATACTTTGCAATAAGTTTGAGAGGGTTTTGGAAACTTGAAGAAGAAGAGGGTTTCATCTTCTATATTTGGAGTTGGGTCTCTTGGATTCTTTATTCTTGGCCTGTAACAAGACTTAAATATTCATACCCATTTGAATGCAAGCTCATTTAGGTATAAATTTCTATCTCTTGATGTGTGGCTAAAAATCCCAATTCTTCGGGTGTGATTTAGCGAATATGGGTTAAGATAATTGTTGGGTCTTACTTATTGATAGATTATAGGTAGTTTAATGGTGATTTCTTATAGTAGTTATGGATGAATTTAACAAATTTGTAGTTGCAAATACAAGTCTATTTATGTGTTTTTGGCTTGCTCGAGAGAGAAGTCACGAAACCAAAACTACTAGATTGATGGCCTAAGGAGTGGGTCGACATGAGGTTCAGCTCGAGAGACTGAACCCTAGTCCCATATTCTAACACTCAGCTCGAGAGAGTAGGTGGGGTAAGGCATAGGTTGGACTTCATGCGGCAAGTGGGTGTCCGAGAGGAACCCATTTGAAACGGGGTAAGTTTCTCGAAAGAGAACTTATTTCCACATAAAGCTTAGCCTAGTCACTATTACTCTATAAATTTTCTATTGAAAGCATGTACCCAATAATTTATATTAACCCGTATTCCGGTCACATCCTAAGAATCCCCCTCTCATTGCTTAGATTTCCTTGTTGATTTCGCTAATTTTCGCTTACTTGTGACAAATCCCTCATTTGTTAATTGACACTTTTGTGTCCCCCTTTTAATTTACAATGTTTTTACTCATTAATATCTTTAGCTATGACTAGTTAGAACTAAATTTTATTCTTCTATAAATTCTCAAAGACCACTCTCTGGGGATGATCCCAACCCTTAGTTGGGTTACTAAACTAATGTACGATAGTAGACACATGTATCGGAAGTTCTGTCTTGATTACGCAAATATCACAAAGTGTTCCAATTCCAAGCACAAGTCCCGAACTAAAATGCTAGAGTAACTCTAAATTGAAGAATATACTACCTTAGTGAAAGTTTAGGAGATTTGTGAGCGAGGGAAACTAAAGAAGTTGAAGTTTTGAATCTTTTGGCCATTATAAACCATCAAGTTCGCGCTCGTTCGGCGACATTAGTTTCAATCGCCAATCCACTCGGCGAATCGCCGAGTGGTACATTGTCCAGCCAATTGTTACAGACTTGTCAATTTCTTGGGATTAACATGGCAGTCTAAGTCAAGATCGCCTACCTGGTCGGCGATGCGCCAAACTGCTTCTCAAGGTCGCCGAGTTTTACAGCCTCTAATTTAAACTTAAGTTGAGCCAAACGGCGGGTCAGGTTGGGCACGCTGACCTGTTCGGCGGTCCACCGACTAACCATTCTCTCACCAATCTGTACTTTTCACCACTTTCCTCATTCTAACCTGCACCACTAACACACTATTATTTATATAAGAAAATTTAAGCAATCAAAACCTTGGGTTGCCTCCCAAGAAACGTCTTATTTAACGTCATGGCTCGACACAAGTCCTTACTCACTACCCATTGGTTGAGTTGGCCCTAGTGTTACTAGGTAACCCCTAATAGTTCGTTTGAGTGAAGAAGAGGCACCGCATAATTCAAGAGTGTCCTGATCAGCTGGATCAATCTAGAATGAGAGCCAACCATTTGATTCAACACTTCAATACTCTCCTTCATCTCTTCCAACATTTGATCTTGTTCGGTAATCTTTTGGAGAATGATTTGGACTGTGTCCTCGACACGGTTGTTCTCCATGCCTCTAGACTTCTTCCTCTCGTGAGGAGGTATGTACCTCCCTTGACTCTTGCACTAGTTTTCCACCTCTGTTATTTTGGTGGCCAACTTGTGCAGCTGAGTTACCAGTGCACGTAATGTGAAGTCCCTCTCGATTTCTTGCTTCATCTTAGATGATTTGCCACCATTTCCCTCAGCCATGCTCAAGGAACCTACCTACACCAACAAATTTAAAGAAAAACAAAACTAAAAATAAGGTTAGTAAATTACGATTATTGAAAGCAAATTTTGACTTACACCAAAAACATTCACATAACACCACTCATCGGGAGCAGCGCCATTTTGATGTTTGCGTAATCAACAACACAACCTCCAATGCAAGTGTCTATGATCGTGCAATAGTATAATAACCCAACCAAGGGTTGGGGTTGAGTCCCAAGGGAGTGGTAGTGAAAATAGTAGTTAAACTAGAATCTTATTCTAATTAGTTGTAGTTTGAGAAATTCGTGAATAAAACAAAGTAAATTCGATGGGTAACACAACAGTGTCAAATATCAATGGGGGTTTTATCACAAGGTTAAATAAAAATAGTAAAATATAAAGGAAATCAAGTTTGGGAAGAGATTCTGGGGATGTGACCGCAATATATATTGGTATAAATCGTTGGGTAAATGCTTTCGATAGGAAATTTGCAAGATAATAGTGACTAGGCTAAGCATTAGATGGAAATAAGTTCCCTCTCGGGCAACTGACCCTGTTTCAAATGGGTTCCTCTCGGACACCCATTTGCCGCATGAAGGCCAGCCTACGCCTTACCTCACTCACTCTCTCGAGCTGAGTGTTAGGATATGGGACTAGGGCTCACCCTCTCGGGCTGAACCTCATGTCGATCCACTCCTTAGGCCATCAGTCTAGCGGTCTTGGTTTCGTGACTTCTCTCTCGAGCAAGCCAAAAACACATGGGTGATTTTGTATTTGCACCTACAAACCCATTAAGTTAAACCACAACCACTAGGTGAAATCACCATTAAAATACATCTAACCTATCAACAAGCAAAACCCAACAATAATATCAACACATATTCTTTAAATCACACCTCAAGAATGGGGGTTTTTAGCCACACATCAAGAAATAAGAAACTATACCTAAAAATATGTTGAAATCAAGTGGGTATAAGAAATTAAACCTTGATTCAAGCAAAGAAAGAAGAATAGAGAAGACCCACTTCCAATTTGAGAAATATGAACTCCTTTCTTCTTCAAGTCCTCCAAAAACCCTCTCCAAACTTGAGAGAAAATATCAAAGCTAAAGTAAAAATTACAATAATGTTCAGACTCTCTTCTCCCTCTAAAAACAAGTAAAGAATTTAGTATTTATAGACTTCAGAAAATAGTGTTGGCGGATCGCTCGGTGAGGTTAGTCGTGAATGCCGAATGACTCGGCAATTCGCCCTTCTTCTAGTTCACAGCCGTTTGTGCTTTGCCTTCAGCATCTGTATGTTCTGGATCATTGGGCGGTATACTTCTTCTTCACGAAACTGATCGGCGAAGCGCCGACTGCTCCATTCATCGCCTTTTTTATCCTTCTCCTTTAGGGCTTTGCGTACTTGAACAAAAGGGTGCAGTGCGTCCCTTCGGTGAATCGCCAAGCATGCTTGGCGATGCTCAGGCTTCAGCTTTTTCATTCTTTTCAGCCTCTTTGTTACTTTTTGCGCCTAAGTGTCCAAGCTTCCACTAAAACTTCAAATACCTGAAACTGAAGTGTTTTCATCAGATATTTAGACTAACTACGCATTTGAGGACACTATTTCTATTAAAATAAAGCCCTAAATTAGTCCAATTTGTGGACTCATCAGGTACCAAGGTCGATTATGTGTTCCGTTTATTTATGGTTTGAGGGAACAAATTTTAGAGAAAGCTCATATGTTGAAAGCGTATGTAATAGACTTTAAGGGTAATTGGGATGACCACTGCCTTTAATAGAGTTTGCCTACAATAATAACTATCACTCGTGTATCGATATTGCTCCTTTTGAAGCCTTGAATGGTAG
Organism: Solanum raphanifolium; assembly: GCA_036250405.1. Classification (NCBI taxonomy): domain Eukaryota; kingdom Viridiplantae; phylum Streptophyta; class Magnoliopsida; order Solanales; family Solanaceae; genus Solanum; species Solanum raphanifolium. The sequence continues at coordinate 12,974 of JAJOOE010000647.1, read as the reverse complement.
GAGATGTAGGTCTCCAGTTGGTCGGTTTGAGGTGGGTGAAATTGCTTTGATAGGTCCCAAGCTAGTTTATGAAGCCGTTGAGAAGGTTTGGCTTATTCGAGAGAGGTTAAAAACGACTCAAAGTAGACAAAAGTCTTATGTCGATGTGAGAAGAAGGGATCTAGAATTTGAAGTTAATGATTGGGTCTGTTAAAAAATCTCACCCATGAAGGGTGTGATGAGATTTGGCAAGAAAGGGAAACTTAGTCCCCGGTATGTTGGCCCATATAAAATTTTGAAACGAGTTGGTAAAGTTGCCTATGAATTGGATTTTCCAAATGAGTTATCCTCGGTCAATCTAATATTCCATGTTTCTATGCTTAAGAAGTGTATTGGAGATCCAGCATCCATTATTCCCTTAGAAGGGTTGGGAGTTGACAAAAGTCTTTCCTATGAAGAGGTTCCGGTAGAGATCCTAGACCGGCAAGTCAAGAGATTGAGAAAAAAGGAAATAGCTTCCGTGTAGGTTTTATGGAGAAATCACTTAGTTGAGGATGATACTTGGGAGGCCGAGGCCAATATGAAGTCCAGATATCCTCAGCTTTTTCCTTCTACTCCTATTCAAGCTTGAGGTAAAAAATTCCTTTTGAGTTTTTGGTGTTTTGGGGGTCATGTGTGCTAAATTAGTTTTTCCATTATTTCCTTATGTTATGCATGTTCTTGATGAAATTCATGTTTAGTAAGAAAATGAGTTTTAATGATTGATTTTCCTCATGTTGTTGTGCATTTAGTATGAGTTTCCTATTTGACTTCATGATGTGAATTGATGAACATGTTTTAGTATACTTTTGAGAATAACTGCATATTGGCTCCATGATATTGTGTTGAGCATGATTTTAGTTCAAGAAGGTAGTTCCTCCTATGAATATGAGAAATGTTGAGTTTCATGCATAATGGGTTGTTAGATGCAGTTCCTACTTCCTTATGCAGCATTGATTATGTTTGAGATGGAGTTGATGATTCCTCCTTTGAATTGTGCATCATTTTGATGTTTCAGGCATGATGGGCTGCTAGTCTTGAGTCTTTAATTCCGTAAGGTTTCTAGATCGTCATTCGAGGATGAATGTTCCCAAGGGGGAGGTAATGTAACACCCCGTAAACTAGTAGGCTAAACTAGAGCTAAATGTTAAGGTTAGAGTCAAGGGAGAAGGGCTAGAACCAAGGAAAAAGGCCAAGGGCTAAGGCTGCCCAAGCCTTGCCAAGGCACTTCCACAAGACCACGAGGGTCTTCACGACCAGTGGTGGTCACCAGGACTAGTGGTTCCACTCGTGAAGGTGGAGGCAGTAGCCTCCTTAAGGCTGCCTCAAGTTAGCCCCTCCACACGAGCCACTTTACGGCTTGTGAAGCCTTAAACGGCTCAAGGGAGTGGCCTTGGTCATGCTTTGGTGGTGTGAGTATGGTGAGGAAAGTAGCAAGCCACTGCCTCAAGGCCGACGAGATGGATCATGGTCATGGCTTGCTCCACAGCTTATAGAGCCCCTCATGAAGATGCCTTGGGCTTGTGAGCTAAAGGCACAAGCTGCCTAGCTACTGCCTCAAGACCACGGATGGGACCACGGCTCGTGGAACCCCACGTGGTCCCTGGCAGCTCACTTTAAGTGAGGGTTAGTTTGGGAAATTCCGGTTTCAGTCCAATCAAAGTGAAGTTGTTTTGGGTAATTTTAGGGTCACTATATAAGTCATTTTTAAGTCAAATTCACCTAAACTAAGTCATATTTTCACAACACCCAAATATTTCACCAAACTTTATCTCCTCACCAAAATTTCTCTCTCTAGAACTCCAAAGAAGAAGAAGAAGGAAGAAGGTGAATCTAGGGTTCAAAGAACAAGTTCTTCTCATCAAATTCATTGGATTCCATTGATAAGGTATGGTAGTCCTTCATCCATGGATTCCGTTCAAAACCTCAATTTCAAAGATAGAAATCCCCCAAAAGATAGGGTTTGTCTCCAAGTCATGGGTTCCTTTCAAAAATGATTCTAATGTTTGATTTAGTTTATATTATGATTATATTTATGATTAATTAAGGCTTTTATGTTGAAATCCACAAGAACTCATGAAACCCCCATATTACTCAATTATGATCTTGTGATGTGGGTTTGTTGATTATAGAAGAATATTGTGAGATTATGCATGTAGTGATTGGGTTACTTGAATTATGATTATATCCATGTATAATGTAGTAATTATAGATGTGTTGATTGAATATGATCTATAGTCCTTGAAGGGAAAAGTATGAGAATTATGCATTATTATGAGATTTAAGTATATGCTTTAAGAACCCTTTGAGAGTAAAGTGTATATGGCTATGATCTAGTTGTTGTGTTGTTGGAAGTTATCCTCATGTACACACTTATGTATGAATATGATATGATTTGAAAGGTTTTCTCACAATATAATGATTCTAAGGTTGAAAGGCTATTCTCACTTATTGAATCTATGAGCTATAGTAGGAGTTATGTTGGATTGAGTGTCAACACATTCTTCCATGAGTATGAACTTAAGTCAAGACTTAATATGAACTCCGTGGGAATTAATTCTTAGCACCGAGTGGATAAAGATCCCCTTATCCCATAAACTATGTGCCTCATAGGTCTTTAGCTAGTGGATCCACCTAAGCTAAGAGTATGGTTCTACCTTAGGAAAGTAGGACAACCCCTTTTCGTTGTGGGGTAGACACCGGATTCCATGTTAAGCTCACATGGTCTATGTCGGTTAAGGATTATCCCACTATGATAGTATGAACAAGAATATGAGTTATGAACTCTAGTTACTCAAGAATTTTTGCTTAGTATGGGTGGGATTATGGGATCTTATTCATGCATTGCACAAGTAGGCTTAGAGGGTATGTATGACATGTTCCTCTTATGATATGATGATCTATGAGTTGACAATGCTTATGACTTATTCTTTTCCACTATCTTTAAAATGATGTTTTCACCTAGTAAATTGCATGCATCAACAAAAATGTCCCTTTTTGCATGTTTTCATGATTTTATGCATGGCTATCATACTTAGTGTATTTTTGTACTAACCCATATTTTCCTACATTTTTCCCCAACTGTAGGGTCCGGTTCTTAAGGTTGTTCTCATTGTGGCTAGAGCTTGGAATTACTCATTTCTCCTTGCTTGTGGTGAGTCCTCAGGATTCGAGGACAGATATTTCATTTAGTAGTTCCATTCTCGTATTTGACTTTCGTATTATGTTGTATGGGTTGTGACCCTCTTTGATTCATGAATTGTAATAGATGGCTAATTGAGACAAGTCTAGACTTTCGCTTTGCTCTATTATAAAACTTTTAGACTTGAATTGCGTTTTTACTCTAATTGTTCTAATCCCTTATGTTATGGTATGCTAAGTGGCTTACATGGTGCCTTTCAGGGTTCTATGTGCCTTGTTACGTCTAGGGGTTACCCTTGGGTCGTGACAGCATGGGATAGTGAATGCCCACGGATCAACTATATTGCTCCTCATCAGGGTACTACAACTATGAGACACCTCAACTATTTCAAATTCCATACTTCTCTTCTTGGTAACTAATTCTTTCATGAACTTTGCATAGCATGGCATTTCCAACAACGCTTCAACTAAAGGAAGATATATTGACAGAGTTTTGAAAACGGAGAGAAATTTTTGGAACTTTGCATCTTTATCCTTTTTTTAATCTTTGAGGAAATGGTGGGTTGACTTTAGGGAATGGTTTTGAAGGTATCGAAGGAGAAGCAACTCCCTCATTTGATATTTGCATCTCACCGATGATAACTTTCTTCGGTACATCATCAATCTCTTTGGGCTTTTCATTTTCTGATTCTTCAACAAACTCATTTATCTCAATGCCATCAATTTTCACATGACTACCCACTACTTTACCACTTTGAGTCAACATTGATATGCATAGGTCATGATTAATTATCTAAACTAACCACAATATCATTAGTAAAACTCTCTTGTGGTTTCAAATTTAATTGAGCTGAAAGTTGACCCATTTGGGATTCAAGTTGCATTATGGAGGCCAAGTGAGAGGTTACCATTTTATTAAAGATGATAAATCCACCTTCATTTCCTTAAGCACTTCATTTGATCCTTCCACTTTGTTTAGAATAGGAGCCAGCAGATCCTCGGTCCGAAAGCTTTCAAAATCATCCTTTGACTTTGCACTACAATAATTGTTAATATACCGAGCATCATCATCTTCTTCTCTCCTCCAATATATGTCTCGATCAAACCAATCCCGATCTTGCTCTCTTTGTCCATTCTCAAAAATTCAATTCCAACCATGATTCCCACAGGGCCTTAAAAGGCTTGAACGAAAACCCTCCTCTAGTCTTGACATAAAATATACCTCTTCACTTTCAAATTTCACATCAACTGGACTCATAGCTTCATAGACATCCTGCATGACATACCTTGTCAAAAACGGCATTTTTGTCATTATTTGGCCATGTCTTCATCACGTTCTTTAGTTTTCTCCAACTTATCTTTGGTCAGCCTGAAATTCAAAGGAGACACGTGATCTTCTCTTATGTACCATGCACGACAAATTTTTTTCATCTCGTCGAGCAATACCAAAGCCACAACAAAAGGTTGACTCATTATACCACCTTTAATCAATTGATTAGCTACACCTTTGTTCATTGTGTCGAGGCTCCGGTAGAAATATTTCAAGAGTACATGATCCGGCAACCTATGAGTTGGACATTGGAGAAGCATGTTTTGGAACCTCAATGTCTCATGGATCGATTCACCATCGACTAGCTTGAATTTCTGAATATTATCCCTCAACTTAACCATCTTCGAATGAGGGCAAAACCTTTCGTAAAAAACCTCTTTGAGCTCCTCCCAAGAAGTAATCAAATCCCGTGGTAGTTCGGTCAACCACTTCGTTTCTTCCCTCATTAGTGAAAAGGGAAACAAACAAAGTCGGACTGACTCTTGAGTGATGTTCTTGCAAGAGAACAGCCCACATACATCCACGACTTAAAAATCCTTTCCTTCTTTTTCACCACACCCCCAACTTAGGTTTTTGGCCAAAGTTGGCTATGCAATTGAACCAATACTTCATGAAGGTTATGGGTGATGGGATGAAGAGGTCAAATTTGTTTAAGTTTATTCCAAAGAAAAGGATAGGCTCAAAAGGTGCCAAGCAAGGTTCACACTTCTCACAAGGTTGGCCACAAAGAGGTATATTGTCAAATTGGTTCACTCTTCAAAACTTTTGCCTAAGATTGTTTCAATTGCTTGCTTCACTCAATCAATCAGACCAACGGGGCAAATTATAGGTGTTATCAAGCACAATGTTCAAGAAAACCTTACCACACAAGGCATTGATACAATTATCAAACAAGACTCCACACTTTCTAGCTAGCGTGCAATGTTCATCACAAGAGACTTAATCAACAATCGGCTAGTCACAACGAGATGCTAAAAGTTCACATATTGCCTATGTAACTTAGTTTTCCTCATCGTATGCGCACATTCATTTCATTCAATTAAGAGCAGTATTCAAGTCATCGATATTGATCACAACCGACACTCTAATTTGTACAAGAACAGCCACAATCATACACAAAAGAGTTGGCAAAAATTAATCTTGGTTCAAAACCATTTCAACAACATATTCAAATTAAAACAATGGGCCACAATTTGACAACAATCACAATCCAACAACAAAGATATATATAAACCAATACGCTCCAATTTTCACAAAAAACACAATCAAAATCAACCCTATATTCACAAAACAACCCACAAGAGGTAGGTATTGAAATAACTCACCCCACCAAAAAAAAATACGCAGTTGTCCTCAAATGCAACTAAAAACAGACACAGTCTTAAAAGTAACAGAAAGGGAGGTAAGAAGGTTATCCTGCTAGGCTAGGCCTGGGGTGAAGAGTGCATATCAGTCACTCCCTCTGTCTGGGCATCAGTGCCGAGTGTCTCAGCCTCCTTATCTCCATTGGAGCCCACCATAAAAACTTCCCTCAAAAAGGCCTGCACAATTGTATGCACCATAGATCCCTCTAGGTCCGCCAACTATTCATAGACAGTTGCATCAGTAACACCTAGATGCTCCTCATCTATCTCAGCCTCTGACTCAGCAGCATCATCATCAGTTCTAGTCTCATCTACGGTAGTAGTCGGAGGCACCTCAAAACAAGCTGGAATATTTCCACTCAATATGTCGGGAATCTCCATCGTTCCAAATAGCATAGTAAAGTATGTGGACTTCGGCTAGTCCACATCCTTTCTCAACCCAGTAATATCAGCCTTTACGGTCGTCACCTCATTTGTATCCCCTCGGCTCTGCTCACAACCTGCAAATCTAATAGTAAAGGCATCTAGTGCCAACTTATGATCCCACATCTCAGCCCTAACTAGGGCAAAGGCAGCAGCAATAGCCCTCTCTATCATCCCAGGCATAGCGGTCTCTACCAGGGAGTTACGCACATCAGCATATTGGGCCAAATGGCCCATTTTGTACAATATAGCCTGGGTGATAGGGGGTTGGGAGGTAAAATCAATAGCAGCAGAAGATCTAGGTGGAGGGGGTGCAGTAGATGAAGTTGGATCATTAAAAACAGAAGGGCTAGAAGTACTTGAGGGGGCATGATTGCCTCTTTTGGCAAGATCTCAACATCAACCTCTGGGGAAGTATCCACGGTACTGCCCACTTTCTGTCAGCCTTTTCCCGCTAGTACTTGGCCTCAATAGGCCAGATGTCAGTAGAAGTAGGTGTCACCTCAACATCCTTCTTCTCATCTCTCAGGACCCGGTCTCATCTGCATAAATCGGTGGTCAGCACCGGGAATGAGAGTGAGGTTTATCTATGTGTGTCCATCATGGCCATCTCCTGCTCAATAAGCAACCCTAAATTCAGCTTCTGGTGAGCAATGATAGAACCTAGACAGGTTGTCTTTGGGTGTCTGAAGATTGACTCGTTCTGGGACGGCATAATGGTGTGGCTAATGAATCCGAACCAATATATGGTAGCAATGTTCAAGTCCTTTTTCTCTATTGGTTCACCTGCCTCTATCCACCTCGGGGTGGCATCATATAAGGGGTACCAGCCAACCCTAAGTCGATGTAATCATGCATAATATCCAAAGAGCACCCCAGGACAGCATTAATATATGAGAGGCGACATTTAACTTTCTTGCCAGGAACCATCACGAAGTCCACCGATTTTAACATACTAGTGTTATTCTTCCCCTTCGGCACTAGCTCACCATAGGTTGCATAGAACTCCCGGACCCAAAAAGGAGTGTAGGGGCCTCGAGCTTAGCGAATATTTCAATCTTATGGTATTTCATAGTGCTCCACACCTCAGGGTATCTGTCCTCCACACTGTCGGTAGACAATCTCTTCTCCGCTTGGAAAGTCCTCAAACCCTCGGCCTTTAGTCGATTGAGTGACCCGGGAGGAGGACATGTATTGGTGGTGTCGGGACCACTATCTCTGCTGACGATGTAGCTGGAGGAGGAGGAGGAGGCGATGTTATCGTAAATGGATCGTTCATAGCTTTGGAGTTTAACTCCGTTCTCCTGGCCTGCAGCAATTGTTCATCCTCAGGCTCGAAGATAGAAGCGTGAGAGTCACTCTGGGACCATCCTCACTGCCTAAGGTGGTAAGGTCTGTCTCGTACACCCCCTCACTATCTGAGCTAGCCTCCTCAGGTGTCACAACCACGGGCTCCTTGCCCTCGCCTTTACCCCCTCCCCCCTTTGGAGGTAATTTTGTCACCTTCCCCCAGGACGCAGCTGCATCCTCATTAATCATAATTTCGTGTGCCCGCATCTGGGGCGGTATGTCTCTACCTGCTACCTTGGGTCTAGCAATGCCTGCAATACCACGTGAAAAACGTTAGAAAAATTTCAGAAAAATTGTTGCGGGAAGACTTGCCGAACCGATCGGCGAGTCAAGTTCAGAAAATCAAATCTGGTCGGTGACGTCCAGGGCCATTCAGCGGATCGTCGACACCAATAGGCGAGCTAGAAGTAGCTCGCCGAAAGTTACAGAACAATTATGGGAATTAGGGATGCAGAAGGGCGAGTCGCCGAGTGAACTTGACAAGCACATGCTTATGTGTGACAGTTACAGAACACAACCTCAACATTTAACAAAATAAAGGGCGGTCCAAGGGACATTTAGCAAACTACTAAACCCTTCGGCGAGCTCGACCCAACTCGCCAAATGGCCCAACGTGCCAGTTTTCCACATCGTACTTCAAAATCAAGCCTGCAGCCCATGAAATCAAAATCAAAAACTCACATTATAAAATTAAAGCAAGACCCATAATACCCACCCCCTCTGGGTACTCAGACTTCTCCCAATTTGGACAAGATTGGTCAATTGACGTCCTTTTCCCTTAAGAATGACGTCAACTGCTCCATCATCGGGAAAAGTATGATATTTAGCAGAATCTGGGGTTACTCAGACTTCACCCCGCTAGACCCATCACAAAATCAACACAACTCATTAATTAAATCAACTATTGACACAAGAATCAACCATTTACGATCATTTAAACACGAATTCATTTAAATACAGCCAATCCAACAATCATACGATGATCAAACTACACTACCCAACAATATTCAACAATAATTTATCACAAGCATTTGATTTCAACCAACAATTAAGTTTGGGGTTCAGAAAAGCAACCTTTGATGATGATAATTGTAATGCTAGGCGACAAAGAAATTACAAAATCAATCTCGAGCAAAGATCCCTGATAAAAAAAAAGAGTAAACATGCAAAAGTACTACAATTTTAATGCTGGAGTGAAAGTGCAGAGGTTGAAGAAGTGAGAAAGTGAAGGATTTTTGAATTTCAAATCGTTTAGCCATTTTAAAACTCTTCCGTTTATGCGACTGTCAGAGAGTTATGTTTGGTCCGCCGACCCACTCGACGATGCGCCGAGTCGTATTTTGGCTCAACGAGTTTTATAGAACTCTAAACAATTTGGGGGTTCAAACGGTGGGAAAAGACGGGCTCGCCGACCTGTTCGGCGAGTCGACGACTGAGATTTTGGCTCGCCAAGTTTTACAGAACTATCCATCAAGCTGGGTAATTCAAACAACGGTCCAAATCGGGCACGCCAACCTGTTCGACGTGTCGCTGATTGGACTTTGAGCTCGCCTTCTGCAAAATCAACACCCGTTATTCAAAAGCAAAATTTAAAACATCAAAAATATGGGTTGCCTCCCAAGAAGCGCCTTATTTAACGTCGTGGCACGGCGGAAATACCAATTCAAGCTTTATTTTTGGGGCTGACCATTGTGTCACTAGGAAACCCTCCTTTTGGGGTTGAATTTAAATGAGTCGAGATTTGACCCATTTGTGTCTCCAGCTATTTAATAGACACTGAGTGGAAAGGCACTGTCTGATTGAGAGTTGAGACATCCTCCTTCATCTCTTTCAACACTTTGTCTGACCCTTCTACCTTATTGGGAATGCGTTCAAGCATGTCTTATGTGTGGAAGTTCTCCAAGCCAGCTCTTTTCTCTTTAGGCTTTGGGCGTTCATGAGGTGGGGGGTATCTTTTATTTTCGCCATCCCTTTCCTTCCAAGTAGCATTACGGTCATGCCATTCCCTATCACGATCTCTCGATCCATCATCTCTATTCCAACTTGGATTTCCACCCGGCCTTGGATAGTTTGAACGAAACCCTCCTCAATTTGCAAGGAAGTTCACTTCCTCATTGTACAGTGCCTCAAATTATGCTTCTTCAGGGTTTGCTCCACCAATACCCACAACATTTACACTCTTCAACCCACTACCCATCACATTTTTCGACAATAAATTTAGATGGGTAATCATTTTGGCCATTTTTGGTCTCTCTAGATCTTTCTCGATCTGCTCTTTCGTCATCCTAAAAGTGAGAGGAGACACTTGGTCCTCACAAGTGTACCATTCTCTATGATCTTAGTCATGCCTTCAAGGAGTTGAGACACTACCTCATAAGGTTGTTGTATTATACCTCCGGTAACAAGTTGATCAGTAACACCCTTGTTCAATAAGTCAAGACTCCTATAGAACTATTGTAGAAGCACGTTGTTTTGAAGTCCGTGAGTCAGACATTGAAGTACCAACTTCTGAAATCTCAGCCACATCTCGTGGATTGGTTCACCATCCAAGCGTTTGAAACCTTGGATACTATCTCTGAGCGTCATCATCTTTGAAGGGGGAAAGAATCTCACATGGAATGTTGTTGTAAGCTCATCCCAAGTGGTGATGGAGTTCCTCGGTAGATCAACTAACCATTTGGTAGCTTCACCCATCTAAAAGAATGGGAACAACCGGAGACAGACTTATTCTTGAGAGATGATCTTGAATGAGAACGGACCACATACATCAACGAAGTTCCAAATATGCTCATGGGGATCCTCATGGGCTAGCCCTCCATATAGCCCTTTCATTTGCAAGGGTTGTAGCACTGCACCAGTGACATGAAAGGAAACATTCCCCTCAACAGGAGGTAGACATAAGGCACCAACACCACCCAATTGAATTGGGTCATTCACATCATTCAGATTTCCAATATCATCTTGGTGGTCAATTTGGTTACCATTACTACCGTTCACACTCATTTCTTCCTCCATTCAAACAAACCAACACAAACACAAAACAAAGTAAGCTGATTCAACTACAACACAAGAAGATTACAATTTAAACTTCAATAATAGAATTCTAAACACCACTCCCCGGCAGCAGCGCCATTTCTTATAAACGTTCAACCACACCTCATCTAAGACTAGGTGTGGGCGATCGTAATCTAGTATAAAACCCAACGAAGATTTGGGGTCAAACCCACAGCGAGCGCTACAAGTTTGAATTGACTTACGAAGTTACAAATCTAATATAATTGGTGGTAGGAATAGAAATTATCGATAACATTTAGCTAAATTGAAATGGGTGACAGTAAATGTAAGATGGGGGGAATTGGTTTGTCAATTAACAACTACAACAAATATGAAAATAGGGGTTTCCACAAGATTAAGAGGAATTCTCGGGATGTGATCGATTATAAGCTAATTATGCTATACGGGTAATTGAAATTTAACAATAATTTGCTGAATCATTGTGGGTAGGCTAGACTATAAGTGCAATAGTTTTTTCTCGAACAACTATTACGGTACAGGCGAGTTTTGTCAAACCTCGGCAAGCTTAACACTATAATATAGCCCAAAACCTAAATTTACCTACTCTCTCGAGTTAGATAGTTAGGAATGAGTCAAGATTTACTCTCTCGAGCTAAACCCACAATGACCCACACTACAATCATTAATTGATAACCTTGGTTTTAGAACCTCTCTCTCAAGCAAGCCCAAAACACTAAGCTAAAATTGTATTTGCAACTACAATTTATAAATTACTACTCAGCTATCAATCAAACCCACATTAAAATAGCAATTTAATCATTAAACAACAATACCTATAAGCTAATAAGACAAACAAACACATGATCACACCCAAAGAATTGGGGTTTTAGCTACACATCATAAAAAGAGAGAAACGATTACCAACTATATTAGCCATGAGCTGGGTAAAAGCTTCCAAGTCTTTACAATGGTCTAAATTGAATAAATTCCAAAACCCACTTGCAAATCCTCAAATTCAAGCTTCAAAGTTTTCAATGGAAACTAAAAAACTCAGAGAAAATCGCAAAAAATCGAACATAGGGAATCTGAACTCCTAAGACTTTATTTAAAATTTCAATTTATAGTTTCCCAATTTTTGGCCTGAAAGACCATTGGGCGAAGTAAGTCGCGCCTCGTCGAACCAGTCAGTGATCTACCTTTTGCTCCAATCCATCGCCAATTTGCATTGGCTATTTGTCTTCAGGGTTCTGTAGCTTTAGGCGATCAAGGTCACCATCATGGAGTCATTCGGCGATCCGCCGACTGCCCATTTCGGTCGCCAAATTAGTTCTTCCCCAGGTTTGGCACACTGGAACTTTGGGCTAGCTAAAAAGCCACTCGGCGGTTCGCTGAGTGGTCTTGGCGATCACCAGGATCGCTTTTCTTCATTTCTTCAGCTTGTTTGCTCCTTTTTTGCCCAGTAGTGTCCTTGCCTTGCTCCTTAGCCTTCATAACTGCAAATCAACACTTTAACATTAGTTTAGAGCATAAATTAGTCATTTTAGGACACTTAAACTATCAAAACAAAGCCCTAAATGAGTTAAAATCTCAAACTCATCATCAGACATTTTCTCCAGTAGCTAAAATGGTTACTATGAAGGTTGTTATTAACATTGCAACAACCCATAATTGGTCTCTCTTTCAAATGGATGTTCACAATGCTTTCCTTCAAAGTGATCTAACTGAAGAGGTTTACATGGAACTACCTCAGGGATTTCAGAGACAGGGGGAGTATAAAGTATGCATACTCTTGAAATCTCTATATGGCTTGAAATATGTTGCTAGGCAATGGAATCTCAAGTTAATTGATGCCTTGATCACATTTGGTATTTTCAGAGTCCATATTACCACTCATTGTTCACAAAAAGGGTTGGTGATGACATTGTTGCAGTACTGATTTATGTGGATGATCTTCTCATAACAGGGAATAGTGATGGTATAATTCAAGAGATGAAGACCACACTACATAGCAACTTTAAGATGAAAAACCTAGGTGATCTAAACTACTTTCTTGAAATTGAAGTGTTGAGGTCCAAGGGTGGAATAGTACTCAACTAAAGGAAGTATGCACTGGAATTAATCTCTGATTTTGGTCTTGGAGGCTCAAAGCCAGCAAGCACACCATTGGAAGCAGGTGTCAAACTGACTACTACTGACTATGATGAAGTTGCAGGCAAAAGAGATGACACTTTTATGCACAAATGTCACTGCATATCAAAGGCTTATTGGAAGGTTGTTGTACTTGACAACCACTAGGCCAAATATAAGCTTTGCAGTGCAAATGTTATCTCAAT
>JAJOOE010000646.1:0-47864 GCA_036250405.1 Solanum raphanifolium | reverse complement strand
GCACCCCATGGTGATTGGCTAGGCCTAATAAAACCCTTCTCCAACAAGTCCCTCAATTGTTCCTTCAACTCCTTTAACTCCGCCGGGGCCATACGGTAAGGGGGAATAGAAATGGGTTGAGTATCGGGGAGGAGGTCTATGCCAAAATCTAATTCCCTTTCGGGAGGAACACCGAGAAGGTCATTAGGAAAGACATCAAGGAATTCATTTACGATCGGAACCGACTCTATAAGAAGGGTTTTGGACTCCACATCTCTAACCCTCACTTTCCATAACCACTCGGTACTAAGCATTATTTCCCAAATTATACAAAATTAGTCTTGAATTATATTTACATGAGTGAAGAAGTGCTCTACCCTTCATTCAATACAACTCATAAAATAGCTCATAGATTCATTTAGGTGAGAACTAACTTTCAACCTTAGAATCATCATTAACATGTGAGCAAACCTTTCACATTATTGTTCATAGTGTTTTCGTGAGAAATGGCCTTTTAATCAACACAACAACATTATCATCATCCTAGACAAGTCATACCTAATCAAGTGTAAGGGTAAGGGAAGAATGACCTTTCAATATACCTCAATTTACACAATAGTCATTGGATCTTTACCTTTCAAATGATTCATAAGTTCACATACCGCTTTCATCAATCATGAACAAACCTTCACAATTTACCCTCTTCAAGGGTCATGAACCAAGTCTCACAATCACACTTAGAAAAACTACTTTAAGCATGAATTAAACAAGATTCAATAACTAGATTAATATAGACACAATTCATAGTAATCATCTTGCATTAAGACTCCCATCACAATTCATGAAATTGGGGTCATGGGGTAGTTCATGGGTTCATGGGGAGTTTTACTATAAAAAGCACCATTAAACATCAAATCATCCATAATATAAGAAAAATAACATAATGAAATCATTTTTAAGAAGAACCCATGGCTAGAATGAAAACCCTAGTTTCTGAACAATATCCCAAATTTCGAAATTAGAGTTGAAGGGCTTCATGGAGAAAAGTGTTCCATGAATCAAGGTTCTCATACCTTAGTTGAAGCTTTGCCCACGAATTGGAGTTGAGAAGATGGATTCTTGAGCCCTAATCTTTAAGTTCTTGGTGTTCTTCAATGGAGGAACTCTAGAGAGAGAAATATTGGAGATGAGAGGATTTTGGGGAAATATTTGGGTGTTGTGAATTAATGACCAAGTCTTGTGAATTTTGACTTAAAAACAATATACATACTCCCCCTAAAAAACCCAAAACACCCCTACCTTATTTGGACTAAACATAAAATGACTCTAAAGACCTTCATTAATTGACCCCCGTCCAGGTTTCATGACTCACTCCATGAACCGTGGTGAGGACCACGACCCATGGTCCTTCCCGTGGAGTTGAGGCAGTAGCCTCCTATTTGGAGCTCAAGGCTCCATTGCCTAAGGCACTCTCACGAGCCGTGAAGTGGACCACTCCCCATGGCCCTGCTCGTGGAGTGTGAGGCAGTAGCTAGCCTTTTGGAGCTCAAGGCTCCTTCGACCAAGGCACTCTCATGAGCTCATTTATGCCTCGTCAAAGGTACCATGGCCCATGGTGGTGCACGTGGTCCCTTAGGTAGTAGCTCCCCCAAGATGTCCCAATTTCCATGAAACTAAGGGAGCTTCACGACCACCTTCACTAGTCGTGGAGTGGACCACGAGTTGTGGTCCCCCTCATGAAGGTTGGGGCAGTAGCTCCTAGCTAGGGGCAGCCTTGGCCTTTGCCCTTGGCTTGGCCCCTTTGCCTTGGCACTTGCCCCTTGGTCTTGACTCCAATTAACTCATTTTAACCCTAATTGACTTACTAAAACTTCGGGGAGTCATTTTATGATTTTTAACCTTACGTTTAGGCTCTAGTTTAACCTACCATTTTCCGGAGTGTTACAATAATTCATGCATCATAAAGTGTAAGGATATTGGGGAGAATGAGCTTTCCCATCAATACCACAATTACACCATAGTCATGGGATCTTCACTTTCTAAGTAAATCATAAGATCATACACAATTCTTATCAACATGTACAAAACCTCATAATTTTGTCCTTCAAGGACCATGAATCAACCTCAACCCATACATCTAGAATTACTACATTAGCTAAGGGGAATATCATGATTCAATAACTCAATCAATACCTTAGTCACATCATTGTCATTTTCATGCATGGGGTGTGTGTGCGTGATTGTCCTTTCAATGACACAACAACAACATTATCATCATAGGTACTTCACTCTCAAGGTGTTCATAAAACATGCACATAATATCATAATCATGCATACCCCTCACATCTTGCATTCAAAGATCATATTAAGTCATCACATCTAGCATTCACTACATGAGACATAGATATAATCATAACTCAAGTAAATCATTCATTTCATGCATAAACTAATGTGTTCATATTATAGGTCATGTGGGTCAAGTCCTTCCACAATAATACCATATACAATTCAACATGCATAATAACTTCCTTCTTAAAGCCTCAACATTCATAGCTCATTCATTTTAGCTTTTACTCTTTAAGCCTTAGAAGTCATATTCATACTACAAACATTACGCTCAAGCAATGCCTCACATGGTCATCATGTAAATCTAACTCTCAAGGTAAACTAACCACATGCTTCATTCTTATCCTAGTATAGTCATATAGCATCAAGTAAACTCAATCTCAATACTACTCAACCATGACCCATCATATAAGCCCTAACCTAATTCATTCATGTCTACAAGCTTTACTTATAAGAGATTTATATTTAGGTCATCTAATCTAAGGCAATTCATGAAGAAGTTCATCAATCCTAGAAGATCACATCTAAACCATCAATTTGCCTCTTTCATGACATAACACTAGACTATATCAATTTAACCCTAGAATCTTAAATTAATCAAGAATACATGTATAATCATACTAAAATCATGTAATTACACTATAATCATAGAATCTTCATTCTCAACATAAATCTTGAAGCACATACATAATTCTCAAGTTCATGTACAAATTTTCATAATAGACCCATCAAGAATCATGAATCACATTCAACCCAACATCTAGAATTTTTACATTAGATATGGGAAATAACACAATTCAATCAATCCAATGAATTCATACAAGTCCCATTTACATGCTTCTATAATCAATTAATTCAATTAAGATCATAATTTAGCAATAGAGGGGATCCATGGGTTCTTGGGGGAATTTCACCAAAATTCAACCATAAATCATCAATTCAATCATAACCCAACATAATTCAACCATTTAAATCACTTTTAAATTGAACCCATGAATTTCGAACAAAACCCTTTCTTTTGGGGAAATTGAAAGTTTTGAAACCAAGTTTTGAAGGGGCTCTTTGGGTGGAATCTACCCAAAGATGAAAACTACCATACCTTGATGATGAATCCTTGAAGAATTTGATGAAAAACCCTTGATTTCTTAGAGCCCAAGCTTCAATTTTACTTTTCTTCTTCTTGGGTTTTTAGAGAGACAAATATTGTGAGGAAGATGAACTTTTGATTTTGATTTGGGTCTTTGTGAAAATGATTTTGATTGGGTGTTTAATGACTAAAACTACCTTATATATTTATTAAAAACTAATATAAAATATACCCATTTGAAATTTGGACTTACAAATAATATTTACAAAAATCCCCCTTGCCCAAGTGGACTTGCCTTAAAAAACAACTAAGGCAAAGTTCAAGGGAGCTTGTAAGGGAAGTGATGTCTTTCGCCTTCCTTGACCCCTCTCTTGAACTTATACTTGGTCAAATTTTTGGGTCATTTACCTTCTTTGAACCCTCACTTGAACTTATACTTAGTCAAATTTTTGGGCTAATTTACAACTCCAAATTATGCATAAAACTTTAAGACTCAAACGTTAGGCTCTAGTTTCACCTATTAATTTTCCAGGTGTTACAACCTCGAACCGCATATAGCCTCTATAAGGATCAAAAAGCTCATCCAATCTAAGTAGTGCATATTTTGGACCTCGAATCGCGGATAGGCCTCCAAACTGACCAATAGGATCTACCTAATATTTATCAACTTCATAGAGGATGAAAGAGCCCGAATCATGGATTACGATTATAGATGAGATACCAAGACCTCGAATTTGTTACAATAATAGTTGTCGAAGGATCACATGTCAAATCATCATCACAAAACCACCATGGACCAGTGTCCAATCCTAGGTAATCAGTACAATACTATGAGTTGAACCAACTCAAGTCCAAGTAGATAAGTGAAGTTCGATATCTCAATTGTAAACCATGGAGCCGTAAAACATGGGGCAATTGATAGAAGCTCATTCTATCAAATCCAAGTCTGCTACACCCGTCTATAGGGAGGCGTAGCCATTCGTAATTAAGTTGGAGCAAAACTAAGGCAGAGTGGCTCCAAATAATGCATGTTTATTGAAATCACTAGTATAAGCCTAGACTAAGGCAATCATGCCCAAATAAATCAATAATAACAACAACCACGACACACCACAAAATAAGGATGATCATGAATCTCAACTAACATGATTTTAAATCTCGAAAACCCAACATAGACCTAAAACATGGATTCTAGGTAATTTAACATGATTAACTAGGTACCAACCCTAATTCACAAAATTTACATGCCTTCACATAATCAAGCTCAGTCTAAGGAAGTGAAAGTCGTAGCCTACCTTTTGGCACAATGTGCACGCTCATAATCACGACTCTAGAGCTTTTCCCTTTAGAATGGTCTAAATATCCTACCACATTATAAAAAATAGAATCACAACATTAAAAAGGTTGTTTAGACACAAAATTCACATCGAACGGATGTAGACCCAAATTGGAATCAGAATAGGAAATGTGGGACCCGAGCAAAAAATTCTTCAATTGACTCTGTCAAAAAAGCCTAATCACCTCCCCAAACTTATGTCCAAATACGGAACACATTCGGGGATCCAAATGCAGCAAACAACAACATGCAACACAACATACCATTAAAGATAAAGACATGGGTTAGGCAGCCCCTTCAAGGTCAAAAATACATTAAAACAACGCTCCCCAATGCTCTCTGAATACTCCAACGCATAGCCTCGAGCTCCCCGATCACACAAAACTTTGAATCACCAAATTTAAAGTCTAACAGCTGTAGTAATTAAGTTTACAAACTTGGAGTGAAGTGATTGCGTCAAGTTTTAAGACTGATGCATGTGCCACAAAAGTAGAAACTTGTCACTAAAGTGGCTAGGAAAGAAAGGAGGGACTCACTAAAGAGAGCCCCTGACAACTAAATGTGAAGTCACTTAAGTGATGCTAGGGCTGCTTAACCAACATTTCTCATGCTACAAAAGCTCGCTAAAGCAAAGCCTTGGCCACTAAAGTGATGTCTGCTTAAGCGAGCCAAGGCCACTAAAGTGGCTGCTAACTTTCCTAGCCTGATAAAGTGAATCCCAGGCAACTTAAGTGTAGGTCGCTAAAGAGACGCCTAGAGCGCAAAAGCATGGGCACCAACATCAGGCACTAATAAAATTGTCATGACCCAAGGTAGCCCCTAGGCATAATATGGCGTATAAGACCCTGAAAGACCCCATACAAACCACTTAGCATTCATCATTCAAGATAATAGAGTATAAAAGATTTAAAAGGCAGTTTCAACATATAAATGTTTTATAAAGAAAAGCAAAAGTCTAAACATCGTCTCAAAGCCATCTAATACATAAGATTGATCGGGGCGTAGCCCGTACATCAAGTTTCAAAATAAAAAGTAAAGACAAAAAAGAAATCAAGCTCGGTCCTCTGGTGATGAGGACTAACCAATCTTCAATGCCTCTATATAAGATCCCTAGCCACGGAAGTGCGAATTTGTATGGTTAGGACCCTACATTTGGGAAAATGTAGGCAAGAGTATGTGTTAGTGAAAATTTGTACCAAGTATGATAGCCATGCATAAAACATTTGAAAACATGCTTAAAAAGGGGTATCTTCATGAGATGCAATGGCCAAGCTAAAGCATGATATAAAAGGAACTAGAAGACAAGTCATAAAATATGGTCAATGCAAATAGACATTTTAAAACAAATGTGAGATACTTCTTGAAGTAACCTTAATTCATTATTGTGGGAGATTTACCTTTAACCGACATATAAGACCATGTGAGTTATCAACATGGAATCTGGTGTCTACCCCACACCGAAAAGGGGAGTCTTACTTGCCAAGTAAGACCATGAACTTCTAGCTTATATGGATCAACTAGCTAATGTCTATCTAAGACAATCATCCTATGGGAGGACATAGTATGGGATAAGGAGATTGCTACTAGAAACTCAACCTCTACTAACGGGAGAGCTTTCATCTCAATATCCTCTCGGTGCTAAGCGTAAATCCCATGGAATAGTCATTTTCTTAATTTTTCTTTAATATCCATGGAAGGGCATGTCATCTTGCCAATCCAAACTAAGTCATATGTCATCCATGGAAAGGTAAAATCAAGTAACAAATCCAAGCTAGTTTTCATTAGAATAGCTCATTAACTTTGATTCATTTTAGGTGAGAAGACATTTCAACCTTAGAATCCTTTATGTGAGAAAACCTTTCACATTCATGCATGAGGTAGTTATGTGAGCAACCCTTTCACAACAATTAACTACAATAACAACATATATGTTTTTACTCTCAAAGCAATCTACATCATATTTCATCAATTCCATACAGACATGCATAATTCCATAATTTACCTTTCATAATTCAAAACCCACTTTCAATCTTCGTAATCTAGAAAACAGGGGTTAGACACGAGTTCATGTTAAATTCATCATAAAATCATGTACGTACCTCAATTCATGCTTGATAGATCATAAAACAATCAAATAAATCAATATTTAAAAGAACCCATGACATGGAAGAAAACCCATGAAGGAAAGGGCTCCATGGATGACAACTATCATACCACAATGCCAAAATCTTGACTTTAATGGTGAAATTGGAGGCTTGACTTGAAACTCTAGGTTGACTCCTTCTTCTTCAAGCTTTATAGAGTGAGAAATATTTTGGAGAGGAAGACTTGTTCTTCTTTTAGGAATTTGAGAGAATGATTTCAATTGGGAAAATTTGGGAGTAAAAGTACATATATAGGGATTTAGGTGAAGGGTAAATCGACCTAGTATTAGGCTAGATTAATTAGGAGAAGACCCAAAATCCCCTGAGACTATAACTGCCGACACCCGATGACGGCACGACCTACGGTTCATTGGTCAGAATATGGACCGTACTGGTTAGTCGTCGGTTGGGTCAGAGATTAGATTTTTTCAACCTTAAATGACAGGGCCCACCCACGGGTTATGGTCCAAACAACAGGTCGTGGGTTCCGACCGCGGGTCTCAACTTTTGATCTTATAATTCCTCTAAGTCTGGGACTCACCTATGAACCCTATTTACGGCTCGTGCATTGAATGACGGACCATCCTGATGAACCGTTAAAAAAGTACTGAAACTTGGCCTTTTGGAAAAATTCTAACTCACCACCCACGCCACCACCAACGGGTCGTCGTCCCACTTACGGACCGTGGGTGGTGTCGTCTGTGCTGGCAACAAGTCTGTGGAAAAACTGAAATTTTTCCATTCTAGAATCCGAAGAGTTACAAAATTCCAGTTAAGCCCCTCAGGCACCACTCGAGTGCTCGAGATTGGTTTGAACTCCCGTGGATGCAAACGAGAAATGCAACTTCACAAAAATTGAAATTCCAAACTCAATGGAATAGTCAAAACTTCCAACCGAGGTTGTCTTGTCAACAAGTGGATCTGACGCCCATGCTCTATTTTAAGCTTCATTCTATAAGAGGCTCGAATTAGCCCAAAAGCCTCGAGATCCACATGGAAGGTTGTTCCAGACAAAACTCAATGTTGTGGAGCTAATGGAACCATCTTAAATTTATTTTGAGGTCGTCTTCCTCAACTTTTAACAAAAATCAACCATTCAAGTTTAAAAAGTAAAAACTTGCATAATGATCAAATGAAAGATCAAGTGACCAAACTGTCAGTCCCAAAAAGTCATAAATGACTTATGGTCTTTTGAATGCTCTAAATTATGAAAAGGGGGAATTTGCACAAAAATGACCTTGAGGGCATTTCAAGTAGGCAGAAGCCAAGAGCCTAGGAATAGAAACTAGTAGAAAAGTAGAGGTCATGGCTATCCTAGTCCCCTAAGATACTGTTTCGCACATATGATTCATAATTTACTCTTTTAAACTAACTTGATCAGTTTAATAAATATCATGCAAGATGTATGGAAAGTACATTGGGAAATTACTTAAAGGGTGGAGGAAATGAGAACAATAATGTCTACTCGAGGAGCACAAATATAGCACTGTCCAAGAGAGAACTTAACTAGCAAACATTCTAGAAAACAAAACAATATAACTATATAGGCTACAACAATTTCACACATTATAAGACGTACCAACCATTTGAATAAAGATATTGAAGACAAATAAAGCAAAACTACCATCAATGAAAATTAAAACATGCAAAATCAAGTAACAATAACTCATGAAACATGAAAATGTATCAAGAAAACGATATAATAGGGTACAGAACAAACATATTTGTACAATATGTCATCTTATCACATGAATAAAAATCGTTAACATTCTAGCTAGACTAGTCTACTCGAGCTATCAAAAAGAAACTTCTAAAATAACAAAGGACTATAGGGTTGTATAAGTTCTTATAGCTTGAAATTTGAAAAGAAAAAATTCATAATAATTGAGGAGTGTAAGAACATCTTCCAGACGATCCCCAACTAACACACCATAAATATATCACACAGCCAGAAGGAGAAGTGCAAGTCGCACGTCAAAAGAAAAAAACATGACTCATTGAAGGTTCTGCAAACCCTTGACAATGCCCTTTTTCAGATTCATTCTTCAGTGGACTCAACCTAACCACCTATGTATGCTACAACCATGAAATGAAAGGATTTAATCAAAAGGACTATCGGATGAAAAAAGGAACAAAGGGAAATACCTACTTTGGAACAATGAAGGCTTGATGTAGCGCTTAACAATAAAATAATCATTTGAGCCGAGTTGGAAGATTACCCATAGGAGGAGATGAAAAATTGGCAGCTCCAAAGACTTCACTCCAGAAATATTTTTGAGTCCTTTCAAACCACAAGAGATGAGTGTTAGTTACTCTTCTGATAGACCAACACTCCCCTTATCTTAGAGTATTTAGGATGGATCAACTTCTTGCTTCAGGACTTTTCTTCACCTTTTGTTGCTTTTATAAAAAAAAATTAAAATATCTTTTGTTTTGGTCCATTGGAATAGGCAAATTTTGATTTAATTTCTCCTAGGTTGAACCGATCAAAAAACCGTTAGAAGTTTTATTTCGTGCACACCTAAACTCTATATTGGTTTAATTACCCTCCTCAACCTGATATTCTACTAGTCACGACCTCTTGGATGCCAACAATCCATAGAAGTGTGACAGACACACTGCCACCTATATTTTCTTATTCGTGTGTAACTTTTTAGAATAAAAAATATATTTTAAGCTTGTTAAGTTCGCCAAATTATTTAAATCATCTTTTTAAGGACGAATTTTATCACAAAACAGAAATATATGTTTTAATTATATTTTTTAGCAACGATAAAGACATTCTAATCATTTGATTTTTACAAATTTTAATTATAAAATTCCAAAAAAATATTTTACGATTTTTTCTTGATAAAAGAATGATCCATAGGTGGTGTAGAGTCATTGCAATAAAATACGTTGTTTGAACTTCATTATTCTTTTAAAATCTTTTTTTTTATTATGATAAAATAACTAATTTGGATCGAAAAGAGAAGAAATATATAATTGAAAGAAATAATTATTTTATCTAAAGAAAAAAAATTGAGATAAAATATATATAGAATATTTATTAAAAACAAAGAGTAATACAATTAGAAAAAGTATCTCATTATATTAGTTACGTGATAATGAATAGTCGAAAAAAATCCTACTTGAAAGCTAAACTTTCAATGTTTCTCGTCTCCAATACGCCTAAGAGAGAATGTAATCACTCTATTTGCCACATCAAAATTTATGACACTATCGGATTGTCAAGTTCATAATGGGAAATTAAGCTAATGTAATTTTAAGGTGTGCGAAGAAAATAAATTGCTAGTTCAATAAAGTTGTAAGATATAAAATGGTCAACGGACAAATTTCTTAATAAAAAAATTTAAACACATAAAATTATTTGAAAAATAATAATACTATATAAAGTGATATTATTATTAATCAAGTATTTTGAATGTTCCTTATTGAAGACAAACGTATGGAAAATAATGAATACCGTGTTGATTGCGCTGATATGTGCTTAGAAATAGAGAATGAGATAACAAGAAACTAGAATTGTAATAAGAAATTAGATAAAGGAAATGCCCTTATTGCAATCCTTTTAGAGGGATTGCAATAAATATAATTTTGTGGCGCAAGTGAAATGGGGAATAAGGCGAGATGGCCAAAATTAAGATCAATGAACTTATTTGGAATATCCCCATTTCATGTGCTCCTTTTGTCAGTGCTCATTTCATTTGTTGGTGGAGAGGAATTAATGAATCCATTACGATTGCCTTCTGAACATGACAATCAAGAAATATGTGCCTTAATGATAGACAATGATCATTGTTCGTGTCCAGTTAAATGCTTTCGTCCTGATCCTGTATGTGGGGTTGATGGTAAAACCTATTGGTGTGGTTGCACTGATGCACGTTGTGCTGGTGTACGTGTTGCCAAACTAGGTTTTTGTGAGGTTGGGAATGGAGGGTCTGCACCCGTTTCAGGCCAAGTCCTTCTTTTACTTCATATTGTTTGGCTTATATTGCTTGGTATTTTTGGTTTGTTTGGCCTTCTTTGATCATATGTATTTCTTTAGGAAACACAAAAACATTCATTAATTATCTTTCTTCATTCTTCATTTTTCATTTTTCATTTTTTTCTCCTTAACTCATACAGGTTAGATTTATTTTTTGGACAATGTGATTTGTACATCCATTTTTTTCCTCAACATTCCTCCTCTAGGGTAGTATGTTATTAATGTATCTACTATCTGGGGAAAATTCACGCCTTTCAATTTTAGAAATAAATACAAATTAGATATTTACATTACATTTTTTTGTAACTCAATCTAAATAATATATATTATACTAATCCATTAATGGTTGAAAAATTGTGTCATGTATAAATTTATAAATGAACTTCAATTTGATTAAAACAACAGTAGATCTAACTGAAAGTGATCTTAATTAGCTCATGAGAACAACACACCAATGAATAGTTTTTGTGCACTGCATCCTTCTTCTTTTATTTCTATTATTTTTGCAATACTATTCCGCGTAAGTTATTCAAACCATCTCCTTTCATGGTTTCTGTGGTCTCTTAGTTAAAAGACAATTTTGAACTCTCAATTTTCTGAGATTTCTTTTAGTTAGTATTAAAAAAATACCTTTGGTATAAACAACATTATAGCTATATATTTTTATATGAGTAGATATTTCAGCGATGCAGCAACAACTAAATTAGTAATATATTTGGCCTCGTGTCAAAAGCTAGTTGATTTTTACTCTTCAATAAGAATGATAAAGCATTTCTCTAGCTTCAATCCTATAAAGAGTCTATCCCAACAATCAAGCCTGAAAAGAAAAAAAGTAGAATAGAAGTTAAGTTTCTATTGAATTGAGTAATCTATGTGGATAGGACGTATCAACACCTTTTGCATCTTGTCATTTGAAAGGAAATATATAAGAATAATATAGTGTTGGGGTCCTGAGGACCAAGGATGGCTGAAGATCGAAACCATAATGTGGTTGTATACAATTTCTATTTTTCTTTCTAAATATAGATATGACTTTCTCTTGATGGAATATACCAAGCTAAATCTTCATTTTAGAACCACAACTCAGAGAAGTAGGCGACAACTGCTATTAGGGTCAGTCTTAAGGCATTGGATCTCTAAAAAAAGGATTTCCTATCGTTGCATGGGTTCCTTTTTGTATAAAATCGGTTGTGCTCTGGCTCTTCCCAACTATCAAAAGATTTCCCTTGTGTGGAAGGTTGACTCTGAACTTCAGTCAATTGGATGAATCTCCTTATCTAAGGTTATTTGTATGGCACTCTAAACTCTCTTTCTTACGCGAGTGCACCTTAACTTAATATCTTCATTTCTTATTATTAAGCAGAAGGTACGCTCAGCCTTGATACATTGCTATTTCTTAATCCTTGCCTCCAGGGATTAATGAGTCGGTTGGCTCTTGGAGTATAGCCTCTCTTGGGGTTAGCAATAAAAGTACACCGGCCCATGTGGGTTCCATTTTTAGTCAAATAGTGAAGGATATTCCATATATAATAAAAAAGAGGGTGGATGGAATCCGTATATGTTGTTCAGGTCAATTAGATGGTCGAGAAATAGCTAAAACTGAATGCAGAAACTATGGAAAAAGATCTTGTGTTGTTCAACGGTTGAAAAGAGATGTCTTGAGTAATCGGAGAAGCAGTTTGATAAACAAATTTGATCTTGACTTATTCAATTAAGGTATTAATGTTTGTTCTATTATATTTCAAAGATCACATTTTTCGCACTTCATTCAAACAATAGTTGTACCCGTACAAAATTCTACTATTTCTCTTATCTCTATCATCATCTCTATTCCCTTTATCAATTCTCCTATCCAATTTAGGTCTATGAATATATTGGGGAAGGTTTTAATTTTTTGCTCAGCTTGGATCACGATTGAAATCTCTCTGAAAAGGGGAAAATCACAAACGAATCCTCTGACGACTAATGAAGAATTTTCTGAGCTAGGCTCACATCCTTTGAGGATGCAAATTGAATTACAAAAAGAAGGGTTCTATTCAGTGAAGAGTTCCCTAGCTGGAGGGTTTTACACCGACAATAAATGAATGAAATAGTGGAGACAAGTTTGGTTTTATAAGAAAAGAAATATCATTTGTGATAGTATCATTTCATGTCTAAAAGTTGGAAACTCTTCAACTCAAGTGTTAAATAATATAAAATAGTCTGTCTATAAATGTAGACACATAATTTTTTATTGGACTAAAGGTTTTACACCATTTTAATGTCTAAATATTTTTTTAGGTATAAATTACCTATTTAGATTGCTATTTTTTTAGTAAATTATAATTTGAAAAATATTGAAAAACTAAAATAATAGAGTCATATTTTAAGAATAGATTTTTTGTTACTTTTCAAATAAAAAGATTATTTTTAAAAAAAAATATGTTTCTTTTAGGTCAGATTTGAATAAATAATCTATTAATTATGAAATTTTTTGTGTAAAATTTTATTTTAGTCTACTGTTAAGTTTTCTCATATTTTTGTTAGTCCCCAATATTTAGTTAATATTAATATATTACATTTTTGTATATATAAATTTAAAAACAAAAATTGAAAAAAAAAAAGAAGAAGAAGGAAAAATCTAAAACTAAAATTGATCTCTCACAACCCCTCACGTGTTACTTAATTTTCTATAATAAAAAAAAAAACAACAAACAAACCCATATTACCTTGCATTCCATTTTTTTTTCTAGAAACACATGCACAGGAGGATACACCAAAACAGTTAGAAGGTAAAGCAATAGGATACACCAAAATCTCGAACATTTCGCAAATTTATGAAATATTAATAAGGAGATCAAATCCAAATCATTTTAGGTTGGGAAATACGATACTAGCGGCCCTCGAATCAAGTAGAATCAAGGGAGGAATAGATTTGTACCTATATGTTTTTTATCAATAAAATCATGTTTCTTTATATTTTATTTGTGATTACAATTTATTTTGTCACTCTAAAATTTGTTATAAACAAATTATCATGCCCAGTGGAACCAAATATGCCCTTCATCTCTTCTCTCATAAATCAATTTGCAAATAGAAAACCGCAAAGATGGAAGAAAGATCAATACTTCAAGTCTCGTCTTTGAGTTTCATCAAGTCTACACTTCGACTAGCCTTGAACCAGGGGGCATTTGTAGACATTGAAATTTTGTAGGACTCTACAAGATGTGTTTAATTCCAGTTGGGACTCTACAAGGTGTGTTCAATTTCAACTAGGATTACTCAATCATAAACCCTAGTTCATGTCGATATAAAGGGTACTGTATTCCCTTAAAAGACATCTCGAACATTCCGCAAATTCATGAATTATTTATAAAGAGATCAAATCCAAATCATCTTAATTCGAGAAATATGACACTAATGACCCTCAAATTATATATGAAGATCAAGTCGAAATCATCCTAGTTTGAGAAATACGCCACTAACAACCCTCGAATTATGAAAACCAAGTCCAAATAATCCTAGTTCGGAAAATACGCCACTAACGGCCCTCAAATCATTATAAATCCTATGAGTGAAGAATCAAGGGATCAATAGAATTGTACTCAAATCTATAGAACTATGTTTCTTCAAATTTTATTGGTGATTGCAATTTAGTTTTATGTCCCTTTAAAATTTTGTTGCAAACAAATTGGCATGCCTAGTGGGACCAAATCTTCCCTTCATCTCTTTTCTCACAAATTTGATGTCACAAAACCCCAAAGGTTGAAGAATGGGTACTTCAAGCCTCGTCTTTGAGTTTATTCAACATGTCTACACTATGACAAGCCTTGAAGCAAGGGCCATTTGTAGACATTGAAATTTTATGGGACTCTACAAAACATATTCAATTCGAGTTGGGACTTTACAAGGTGTGTTCAATTTTAATAAGGATTCTTGGAGGCTACTCAACCTTTATTCCTAGGCCATGCCTATATAAAAGGGTACTATATTCCCTTGAAAAGACATCTAATAAAATTCCACCACAAATTCATGGAATATTCATAAAGATATCAAAATCTCAAATATTCCGCAAATTCATGGAATATTTATAAATAAATCAAATCCAAATCATCTTAATTCGAGAAATATGTCACTAACGGCCCTCGAATTATAAAGATCAAGGGCAAATCATCCTAGTTTGAGAAATACGTCACTAACGACCCTCAAATTATGAAAAACAAGTTTGAGAAGTATGCCACTAATAGCCGTTAAATCATGGATAAATCTTAAGAGAGAGAAGAATCAAGGGATCAACAGAATTGTACTCACAATCTTGATTTATAAAATTATTTTTCTTCTTATTTTATTTGTCATTGCAATTTATTTTTCTGTCACATTAAAATTTGTTGCAAATAGTTAGCACGGAAAAGAGGAAGGAAAATGAAGGAAAAGTTAAAAGAACAAAGAGCGAAATCGAGAAATAAAACGAAAAACAGAGAGTAAAATGATGGGGAAAAAAACGGAATGAGACAAGATTGACGTAGGAGATCTCATTTTTCACATCGGTGGAGGTACTATTTAAAGGGTTGCCACTCTAGGCTCTAGTTGATTCTCAAGACTCGTTGATATATTTTGATGTTGTTTTTCCATTGTACGCAATAGAGACTTTTTTTAACCTTAAAAGGTTCAACAATAAGGTCCATCCCTTTTATCATATTTTTTTATTAATGAACTTACGTATTTGAAATAATATTCTTATTTCATGTTAATATATGAGCTTTAATTTAATCTTTTGGATCACAAAGTAGCCTCAGTTTCTTGTTAGATTAGTAAAAAAAATCATACCAACTTACTAAGATAATCTTCTAGCTTGTATGCTTATATGCCAATATGTTCTTGCTAAGCCTTTTTTTTTTTTTGAGTTAAGGTTTTACTCTTAAAATTGAAAGACATGCATTAGCTTATAAATAAAAGGTTACTGTTTGTATATTATAAGATTTTAGTTTTTGTTTGGTGACTTCTAGGAACACATGTTTTATAATTCTCAAGTTAAGCATCAACTTTGGAGGTACTTTTTCATAATAAGGAAATTTCTTTAAAAAACTCCAAATTATTTTTTGTAGCGCCTTTTGCGTTTCATGTGTACTTTGAATCATAATATTTAATTTTATAAAATAGTGTCACTCTTATTAAAACAAGTATTTTAGTAAAACTATACATGAATTTTTTTTTTTTATTAATTTCTATGAGTGATAAGTGTAGATTTATAAAGCTCTAGTTAATCTAGTTTTTAGTTGTTGAGCTTGATGTATATTTCTTTTGATTAGAGTGTGCTCACGTGAAAACAATATAGTGAAAGTTTTTTATTGGTAATAGAAAATTCACATGTTTTTAGGTTATGTTTGTTGGATTTCGAGCAGAGCTGTTAATATGGGATAGCTTAATTCTCAAATTATTCTAAAAAATAATTAGAAAAGTAAGCAGTCGTTAGTAATAAAAATAGTCAATAAGAGTCGGGTTCGATCCTATAGAGAGTGATATAGTGCAAAGAATTCAAACTAGGAAATTCAGAATGCAACCAATTCATTGTAATCATTAGAGGAAATGGGTGGATTAGTTTACCAAATTTGATGAAAGAACTTAGATATGATGAATTATCACTGTTAAACTAAGAACATGGGTTTATGCAAGTAAGAGATGATCTAGGGATTTGGGGATTAGTATTGATGAAAAATAGGGGTGTAGGCTCAAAAATTCTAAGCAAACATCGATATACTAGGCAATCTTTAATGACACTAATCTTCTTTCGATCTCAAAATATCATAGCATGAAATTTCCTTTCGGTCTCATCAATGAAAATAACAAATCAACCCACTACTTTACTAAAATATCTCTTTTGAGCAGATTTAGCAATTAAGATTACTTCACAACTACTCTTTGAAGCAATTTATAGACATCAATCCTAAATTGCAAGCATCAAACCATTTAACCACCTCAATTGATCCATTTTGGGCATCAATCGAAGATCTAGGCTAGGGTTAAGTTGACCACCATATAACCCATAAATTATTTTCATGCCAAATGACTCAAATCCATGATTGAACAACAATAAAACAGAGCAATACACCAAACTCACTAAAAATAGATCAACACCTATGTCACGATCCAGGGGTACCCGCTAGATGTAACATGGCGTATAGAACCCTGAAGGACTCCATACAAGCCACTTAGTCCTCATAACATAAAGTAGTAGAACAATAGAGAGTAAAACAACATTTAAGTCCAAAAGAGCTTTATAGAAAAACGGAAGTCTAACTCATGTCTTAACATAGCCATCTGTTACAATCGAATGAAAGTGGGCCTAGCCTATACATCATGTTCAAAAAGGAAATACAAAAGCGAAACTACAATAAGGAAAGTCCATCCTCGAACCATGGGGACTCACCAAGCTCGGAAAGAGATCAAAGTCCAAGCTTTAGCCACTAGAATGGAAACCCTGTCTGTCGGACCCTACATTTGGGAGAATGTAGGCAAGAGTATGCGTTAGTACAAAAATGCACCAAGTATGATAGTTATGCATGAAAAACGTTTAAAACATGCAAAAATGGACATTTCATTTCATAATATGCAATTTCCCAAGTTTAAACATCATAATAGAAGTAGTTGGAAAACATTGGTCATATCATCATGGTCAATGCAGGTTAAATCATCTTTAAGTCTTTGAACACATATGAGATACTTCTTTAAGTAACCTTAGTTCATTAGTTAACTTGTTGTGGGAGAATTAACCGTAACCGATATAGAGACCATGTGAGCTAAAACATGATCACCAGGTGTCTCTCACACCGAAAAGGGTTGTTCTACTTGCCTAAGGTAGAACCATGAACATCTAGCTTAAATGGATACACTAGCTAATGAACCTATGGGGGCACATAGTTATGGGATAAGGAGATTGCTACTAGAAACCCGACCTCTACTAACGGGAGAGCTTTCTTCTCATGAGATTCTTCTAGAAACCCGACCTCTACTAATGGGAGAGCTTCAATCTCAAGGTCAATATCCACTCGGTGATAAGCTTAATTCCTACGAAATAGTATTTTCTTACTTATTCTCATTATCCATGGAAAGACATGTCATCTTGTCAATCCCAGCTTAGTTCATTAGTATAACTCTTATTCATTCATTCAATTAGGTGAGAATAGCCTTTCAACCTAAGAATCATTTCTATGTGAAAAAATCTTTCACATCATGGTTGTAAGTGTTTTATGACAATATCTTTTCAACAACACAACAACAACAACAAGAACACTAACACTTTACTCTCAAAGCACCCTTAAAGCATTTACATGGGTTTCATAAGATCATGCATAAGCTCATACTTTGCCCTTTCAAGGTTCAAAGCTACTTTCAATCACCAAATCTAGAATTCTAACATTAGATAGGGATTTTATCATAATTCCATGTAATTCTATTAATTCATGCTTTAGACCATAAAACTCATCTTTCATAATCAACAACCCAACTCTATGAGATTACAATTTGGAAAACATGGGGGTTTGCATAACTAACAAGAACACAATTCAACTTCACCAAAAGAATTTCAAGCAACACCACTCCCCGGCAACGACGCCATTTTGATTTAATGTTTCAAGCACACTTCTTCCAATTCTAAGTGCAAACGTTTGTAAATTAGTATGAAACCCAACTAAATGAGTTGGGGTCGAATCCCACAGGGAGCGGAACGTGTTTTAAATTCAATTAAGATGTATGAATGCGGTCTAATCAGCCATAGGAATAAACATTATCGTAAAAGACATTAAACAAATTAAAGGGGTGATACGAATGTCAAATGAGGGGTTTTAGTTTTCAATTATCAACTAGACAACAGTCACAAACAATTCGAAGTAATAATCGGGAGAAGGATTCTCGAGATGTGATCGATTATAGGTAAATATAGGCATATGGGTAATTGCAACTACTAGTAAATAGCTAAATATCAGTGGGTAGGCTAGACTATAAGGGAGATAGTTTTCTGTCAAACAACTACCCCGAATCAGGTGATTTCTTTCGAACATCAACAAGCATGACACTAAAGAACAAACCACACCTTAATTCATTCACTCTCTCGAGTTAAATGTGTAAGATTGGGTTTAGGATTCACTCTCTTGAGCTAAACCCAGATCAACCCAATTCCCATAAACCATCAATCAATAGTCTTAGTTCTAAAACCTCTATCGAACAAGCCAAGAACACAAATATAGAACTGCATTTGCAACTACAATTCTTAAATTAAACCACGATTAATGATTAAAATCACTTTTAAATAGCATTTAAACTAGTAATTAGCAATACCCATAAACTAATTCAGCCAATAATCACACCCCAAGTATGGGGATTTTAGCCAAACATTATAAAAAGGTAAAAACAATTGCCAAATTGATTATCCATCAACTGGGTAAGAGTGATTTTGTCTTTACAGTGCTTCAATTTGTTGAATCCTTGAAACCCACTTCCAAATTCTCCAAATCAAACTTCTCCAATTCTTCAAAGAGAAAAAAAACTATAGAGAAAAGTGTTCTAAAGATGTTTCAATGGCAAATAGATGTCAAAAGATGATAAACTAAATGTTAAAAATCTAATTTATAGTCGCCAAAAATAAGCTATGAATGGATATTTGGCGTAGTAAGTCGGGCTAACCGAACTTCTCGACGAGTAGCCCTTTGATCTCTTCCATCGCCTTTTCGCCTTGGCATTCAGCATTCTTGGTTTCTATAACTTTGGGCGATCTATCACTGCTTCACGAAACTGCTTGGCGATGCGCCGACTGCTCATTTTTGTCACAGACTTGGTTTCTTCTCTCAGGGCTGGCACACTAGAACTTTCGGCGGTGGACTTAGCCATTCGGTGATCTACCAAATGCTCTTGGCGATCACCAGGCTTTCCTTTCTTCAATTCTTCAGTTTATTTTGTTCCTTTTTGCATGTTATTGTCCTTGCTTTGTTCCTCAATCCATATACTTGAAAATCAAGGATTTAACATCAGCTTATGACACAAATTAAGCATTTGAGGGCACTAAATCTATAAAAACAAAGCCCTAAATGAGTCAAAATCTAGGACTCATCAAATCCTAAACCCAATCCTTCTCATCTTGCTCGAGAGAGAGGATGTATTAAGGTTGTGGGTTGTTCTTATTTGTTGTGTTTGTTGATGTTAGAAAGACATTGCTTGAAGCGTGATAGTTGTTCGAGAGAAAACTATTTCACTCATAGTTTAACCTACCCACTTATATTTAGCTATTTATTAGTAGTTTCAATTACCCATATAGTGAAATTCGCCTATAATCAATCACATCCCAAGAATTCCTCTTTATATTGTTATTTTACCTTGTTTTATTTGTGTTGTAGCTGGTAGTTGCAAACCAAAAGCCTGACATTCGTGTCACCCCCTTTAGACTTGTTTACATGTATTTTTCGATAATTTCTATTCTTATAGTTAATTAGACAACATTTATACTTCCTAATTGAATTTGAACATGTACCGCTCCCTGTGGGTTCAATCCCAACCTTTCGTTGGGTTTTATACTCACTAATGATCGTTTACACCTAGAATTGGATTAGGTGTGTTTGAAATGTTAGTCAAAATGGCACCACTGTCGGGGAGTGGTGTTGTTTAAAATTCTTTTATTGAGGTTGAATAGTGATCTCTTGGTTGTAGTTGAATTGATTTACTTTAGTTTTTGTTTGTGTTGCTTGTGTTGAACAGAGGAAGAGATGAGCGTAAACAGGAGTAATGGTAGCCAAGTGGGCCACCAAGATGATATTGTGAATCTTAATGATGTGAATGATCCAATCCATTTGGGTGATGTTGGTGCAATACGTCTATCTCCAATTGAAGGGAATGTTGTCTTCCATGTTTCTAGCACAATGCTACAACTCCTCCAAATGAAAGGTCTATATGGAGGATTGGTTCATGAAGACCCCCATGAGCATATTCGGAACTTTGTAGACGTTTGTGGTCAGTTCTCATTCAAGAACGTATCAGACGAATCAGTCCGTCTGAGGTTGTTCCCATTCTCATTGATGGGTGAGGCTAGCAAATAGTTAGCTGAGCTGCTGAGGGATTCTATCACCTCTTAGGATGTATTGACAACATCATTCTATGTGAGATTCTTTCCCCTGTCAAAGATGATCACTTAGGGATAACATCAAAGGTTTCAAATGCCTGGAAGGTGAACCAAATCACGAGACGTGACTGAGGTTTAAGAAGTTGGTGCTTCAATGTCCGACCCACAGGCTGCCAAATAATATATTGCAAAAGTACTTCCATAGGACCCTTGACTCGGTGTACAAAGGAGTTGCTGATCAACTTGTTCCCGGAGGTATAATGCAACAATCCTATGAAGTAGCGTGTCAACTCCTTGATGGCATGACCAAGATAAACAGAGCATGGTACACTAGTGAAGACCAAGTATCTCCTCTAACTCTTAGAATGACAAAAGAGCAGATCGAGAAGGATCAAGAGAGAGACCAAAACATGGCCGAAATGATGACCCAGCTGGACATCTTGGCAAAAAATGTGATGGGTAGTGGTATGAAGAGTGTAAATGTTGTGAGTGTTGGTGGAGCGAACCCCGAAGAAGCATAATTTGAAGCGCTATGCAATGAGGAATTGAACTTCCTAGCGAATCAAGGAGGAGGATATCATTCAAACTATCCAAGGATGGGTGGAAATTTGGGTTGGAATAGAGATGATGGCCGGAGGGATCGTGAAAGAGAGTGGCATGAACGTAACGCTAATTGGAAGGAAAGAGAAGGTGACGAGGATAGACATGTCCCACCTCATGAGCGTCAAAAGTCCAAGGAACCGGAAACTGTCCGTACGGAAGACATGCTGTCACGTATTCTCAACAAAGTTGAAGGGTTAGACAAGGTTTAGAAAGAAATAAAAGAAGACGTCTCTACACTTAATCAGACAGTCACCTCCCATTCAGTGTCAATCAAGCAGTTGGAAACCCAAATGGGTCAGATTTCTTCTTATTTGAACCCAAGGCTAAAAAGGGGCCTACCGTTTGATACCTTGGCAAACCCGAAGAATGATTCTTGAAAGCGTATCCAAGTCATTCCACGACATTAACTAAGGCAATTCTTGGGAGGCAACCCAAGTTTTTGATGCTTTAGTTTTTTTATTTTGAATAACGGGTGTTGATTGTCCAGTTTGAAAAGTGAAAAGTGTTGGAAAAAAGGTAGTTTGGCGAGCCAAAGTCTAGTCGGCGACACGCCAAACAGGTCTTTGTATCCCGAATTGGACCGCCATTGCGGCCTCCATGCTTGAAGGGGAACTCTCTAAAACTCGGTGGGCTATATGCTCAACCGGCAACTCGCCAAACAGGTCAACGAGCCTTACTTTGTTCGCCGTTTGAACCCCTAAATTTCTGGGAGTCCTGTAAAAGTTGGCGAGGTAAAAGAACACTCAGCGCATCGCTGAGCATGATTTATATTGCCGAACAGAGCGTGAACTAAAAGGTTTTAAAGGCCAGACGGTTTAAAATTTCAAAATCCTTCATCTTCTCCCATATTTAACTCCCGTACTCTCACTCCCTACTTTAGATCTTCCTTATTTTTGTGTTTTTACTCCCATATCACATAAAATCTTTGCTTGGGATTGTGAAACTTTGCCGCCTAGCTTTACAAATCAAAATTGAGCATTAAGGTTGGTTTTCCAAACCCCGTACTCTAAATATGTGGTTGATATCGAATGTAATCGGTAATTTGTTATTGATTGTTGTTGGGAAGCATGATTTAATCGTGTTTGATTGTTGGATTGCCCATAATTTGTTTCAATTAGTGCCTAATTCCGCTTTATTGATTGATTATCATGTTTTTGCCGGATTAAATTGAGTCTACATTGTTGGGTTGCGGTTAAAATATGTTGGGTCTAATGGGGTGAAGTCTACGTAACCTCGGATTATGCTAAATGACGTATTTTCCTGATGATGGAACGTTTGACGTCATTTTTAAGAGCAAAAGACGTCAAATGGCCAATTTTGGATAAATCGTGGTAGTCTTAGTACCGCGAGGGCATGGGTAGTATGGATCTTGTTTGAATTTGACAATGTATAAGTTTAATTTTGTTTTCGGGGGCTGCAGGTTGATTTTGAAAAATGGGGTTGAAAAACTAGCATGAAGTGCCATATGGCGAGTCAAGTCGGGTTCGGTGAGTGGTTTGGCGATTTGCCAAGACCCCCACAGATCGCCCTTAATTTCATTCGATTATTGAATTTTGTCTTGTAACTTTCGGTGAGATGCCTGAGCTCGTCGAGTTAACTCGACGACTCGTCGAAAGTCCTTCTTGATCGCCCTTCTGCGCCACTAAAGCCTTAAAATACACTATAACTTTTGGCGAGCTACTTCTAGATCGCCGACTGGTGTTAGCGATTCGCCAAATTGCCCTATACATCGCCGACCTATCTTGGATATCTGAAAATTTTGGTTTTGTGACTTTCGGCGAGCCTGATCTGGCTTACCAAAGCAATTCATCTGCAACTTTTCTGGATATTTTTCTAAGTGTTTCTTCATTGTTTTGCAGAAATGGCTAGACCCAAAGTGCCAGGAAGAGACATGCAGCCTCGCAAGTGGGCAAGAGGAGTAGTTATAGATGAGGATGCAGCTGCATCCTCAGTAAAGACATCCAAACTCCCTACAAAGGGAAGCAAAGGCAAAGTAAAGGGCAAGGCGCCTGTGGTTGAATCACTGGAGGCCAGCTCTGACAGTGAGAGAGTTTACGAGACTCACCTCACCTCACCTCATCAGACAATGAGGGAGAGTCCTAGGATTCTCAGGCTTCCATATCTGAGTTTGAGGATGACCAGCTTTTACAGGACCAGAGAGCATTGCTTCACTCCAAGAGAATGCATGATCCGTCCAGGATCCCGGTGCCTCAGACTCGTCCTCCTCCTCCTGCTCCAGCATCGACTGTGGTCGAGGCACCACTAGTAAAGGGTCTTCCTCCTTGGTCTCTCAACAGACTAAAGGCAGATGGACTGAGGACTATTATTGAGGAGAAGATATTGTCCATAGATGGTGTGGTGTAAAGGTATAGAGAGATACGGAACACCCTTAAGTCCCACAAATTTGAGATTTTCACTATACCCCGGAGCCCCTACATTCCTGATTAGGTTTGGGATTTCTACTCAGCCTACAGAGACTTGGTGCCAAAAGGGAAGAGGAAGGCTAGTGCTTTCAAACCAGTTAATTCTGTGATTGTCCAAGGCAAGAAGGTGAAATATGATAGTGAGGACATAAATGCCATTTTGGGATGTACTTATAACTTCATGCATGACTATCAGAATATGATCCAGACACAGACTATGGATGACTTTAATGGTTCGCTGGCGCCTCTTCTTTCTCACATCACCCCGAGGTGGATTGAGGCCGAAGTGCCAATAGAGAAGAAGGATTTCAATGTGGCGACGAGGTATTGGTTCGGGTTTATAAGCAACATGATCATGCCATCCCAGAATGAGTCTATCCTCCATCATCCAAAAACGACATATGTTGGATTTATTATTGCTAGGAAAAGGCTTAATCTAGGTTTGATCATTGAGCAGGAGATGGCCATGAGGGCCAAATAGCACCAGACATCTCTTCCTTTACCGGTGTTGATCACTGAGCTGTGCAGATGAGCCCGTGTTCCTCGATATGAGAAGACAGATGTGGAGGTGACACCCACCTTCTCTACTAACATCCGACGTATTGAGGTCGAGTACTAGAATGATGAGGGTGAAAGGAGGAGGGCAGCCTCGGTGGGCATTTCCCCGGGAACTAATATTAATACGCTACCTATAGAGGAAATCATGCCTACTCTACTCACTGGGCCTTCAGGTACCTCTAGCTCCACTCCTTCTGAAGTCCCAAGTAATTCTGCTACTCTCTTGCCCCCTAGATCTGCTATAGGTACTTCTTCTTCCCGGCCTAAGATTACCCAGGCTATACTTTACAAGATGGGGCACTTAGCCTAGTCTACTGATATGCGTGCCTCCCGGTTAGAGGCTATTGTTCCTGGGATAATCGAGAGAGCCATTACTGCTGCACTGACACCTTTCAGGGGTTTGATTGATGCTCCAACACAAAGTAGAGGTGTGTGAGAGAGGTGAGGGAGCTACTAATGAGGTGATGGCCTTAAAGGCCTATATTTCTGAGTAGAGGAAAGATGTGGACCAGCTGAAGTCCACTGATATTTCCCTAATCTTTGAGGCTGTAGAGATCCCAGATGGCCCGAGCACTGATATTCTAGCTCATTCTGATGTGGCTCCGACTACCTCCGAAGATAAGGTTAAAGCTGATGATACTACTGTAGATTCCGAGGTTGAGACTGATGAGGAGCAACTTGATGTTCAGGAGGAGACGATCTATGAAGGCCTGACTGACTTAGAGGAGGGCATGGTCCATTCACCTGTTCAGGCCTCTTTGAGGGATGTTCCTATGGTGAGCACCTATTGAGCCACAATTTTTGAGATCATGGGAACTTATGCCCAGACTGAGATTGTTGGGATAATTGATACACCGGGAACTGATGCCCTGACAGATGGATCGACGGACATGCAGACTTCATCCTAGGCTTAGCCTGGCAGGATGATTTTTCCCCTCCCTCTCTATTACCTTTTTATAACTGTTTTTGTTTTAGTTGCATTTGAGGACAACCCCTTATTTGGTTGGGTGTAGTGAGGTATTTTCATACCTACCTCTTGTGACTATTTTGTGAATATTGGCTCCGTTCTGATGGTTTTTGTGAATATTGAGCCGATTGTTTATATATCTATCTTATTGTGATATTGCAATGTTCTTAGATTGTGGCCCATTGTTTTAATGTGAAATTGGTTTTTGAACTACTTTTTAAATTTTTTTCCACCTCTTGTGTGTATGATTGTGGCTGTTTTTGTGTAAATTTGAGTGTCAGTTGTGATCAGTACCGATGACTTGAATAGTGCTCTTAATTGAACAAATTGAATGTGCAGCTACGATAAGGCAAACTAAGTTACATAGGCAATATCTGAACTTTTAGCATCTCGTTGTGACTAGTCGGTTGTCGAATAAGTCTCTTGTAATGAACATTGCACGTCGATGAGTCCGAGATTTGGATTTATCTAGGGCTTTGTTTTGATAGTTTTAGTGTCCTCAAATGCCTAATTATGCTATAAACTGATGTCAAGACCTTGATTTTCAGGTGTATGAGCTAAGGAGCAAGGTAAGGACACTAACATGCAAAAAAGACCATAACAAGCTGAAGAAAGGCGAGTCTGGTAATCGCCAAGACCACTCGGCGACTCACCGAGTGGCTCTGTAGACCGCTTAAAGTTCCAGTGTGCCATCCCTATGGGAAGAAACCAAGTCGACGACAAGAATGGGTAGTCGGTGAATCGCCAATTAGTTCTGCGATGACAAAAAGGATCTCCCAAAATTACAGGACTTGAGGATGCTGAGAACCAATGCAAAACGACGATGGAAGAGAGCAAAGGGTGGATAGCGCAACCACTCGGCGAACCCGACTTACCTCGCCTAGTGGCTTTTCAGGCCAAATTTTGGGAAACTATAAATTGAATTTTGAATTGGAAATTTATGACGGAGATATCATTTAGAAAAGTTTTCTTTTGAGTTTTAGAATTCCATTGTAGACTTTGAAGGTTTTTTGGAGGCACAAACTTGAAGATTTGCAAGTGGGTCTTTAAATTTAACTTTTGGAAAACATTGTAAAGGCTTGGAGAATATTACCCTGCTGTTGGATAATCTAGTTGGTAATTGTTTTTATCTTTTTATAATGTCTAGCTAAAACCCCAATTCTTGGGGTGTTATTATGGATTGAATTAGCTTATGGGTATTGATTATTACTAATTTAAATGCTATATTGAAGTTGGTTTAATCATTAGTTGTGTTTTAATCTATGAATTGTAGTTGCAAATATAGTTTTAACTTTGAGTTCTTAGCTTGCTTGATAAAGAAGTTTTTGAACCAAAGCTTTTGATTAATGGTTTGTAGGTATTGGGTTGATGTGGGTTCAGCTCAAAAGAGTGAATCTTAAACCAAATCCTACGCATCTTGCTCGAGAGAGAGGATGTATTAAAGTTGTGGGTTGTTCTTATTTGTTACACTTGTTGATGTTCGAGAGAAATTACTTGAATCGAAGTAGTTGTTCGAGAGAAAGCTATTTTAATCATAGCCCAGCTTACCCACTAATATTTAGCTATTTATTAGTAGTTTTAATTACCCATATAGTGAAATTTGCCTATAATTGATCACATCCCGAGAATTCCTCTCTATATTACTCATTCAGTTTTGTGTGATTGCGTTGTAGTTGATAAATTGCAAACCAAAGGCCCCCTTTCTGACATTCGTGTCACCCCCTTAAGCCTTGTTTAAATGTCTTTTTTGATAATTTATACTGATATAGTTGATTAGACCACGTTTGTACTTCCTAATTGAATTTGAACACGTACCACTCCATGTGGGTTCGACCCTAACTCTTCATTGGGTCTTATACTGCTTAACGATCGTTTGCACTTAGAATTGGATGAGGTGTGCTTGAAATGTTAATCAAAATGACACTACTGCCGGGGAGTGGTGTTGTTTAAAATTCTTTTATTGAAGTTGAATCGATTAATCCAATTTGGCGGTGTTGGTGCAATTCGTCTACCCCCTATTGAGGGTAATGTAGTTTTCCATGTTATGTGCACAATGTTGCAGCTTCTCCAAATGAAAGGATTAAATGGAGGGTTGGCACATGAAGACCCTCATGAGCATATTAGGAACTTCGTGGACGTTTGTCGTCCGTTCTTATTCAAGAACATATCACAAGTATCAGTCTGTCTCAGGTTGTTCCCATTCTCTTTAATGGGTAAGGCTACAAAATGGTTGACTGAGTTACCAAGGGATTCCATCACTTCATGGGATGAACTTACTACAACATTCTCTGTGAGATTCCTTCCCCCCATCAAAGATGATGACACTTAGAGACATCATC
This sequence comes from Solanum raphanifolium, assembly GCA_036250405.1. NCBI lineage: Eukaryota > Viridiplantae > Streptophyta > Magnoliopsida > Solanales > Solanaceae > Solanum > Solanum raphanifolium. The sequence goes on along the minus strand of JAJOOE010000646.1, from coordinate 20,010 downwards.
CAAGGTTTCAAACGCTTGGAGGGTGAGCTTATCCACGAGATGTGGCTGAGATTTAAGAAGTTGGTACTTCAATGCCCGACTCACGGACTTCCAAACAATGTACTACTACAATACTTTTATAAGAGTCTTCTCTTAGTGAACAAAGGAGTTGCTGATCAACTTGTTCCCGATGGTATAATGCAACAACCCTATGAAGTAGCATCACAACTCCTTGATGGCATGACCAAGATAAACAGAGCATGGTATACTCGTGAGGACCAAGTGTCTCCTCTCACTTTTAGAATGACAAAAGAGCAGATGGAAGAGGATCAGGAGAGGGACCAAAACATGGCCAAAATGATGACCTAGCTGGATATATTGGCAAAAAATGTGATGGGTAGTGGTGCAACGAGTGTTAATGCTATTAGTGTTGGTGGAGTGAATCCCAAAGAAGCTCATTTTGAAGCACTTTACAACAAGGAAATGAACTTCCTAGCTAATCAATGAGGTGAATATCGGCAAAAACTATCCAAGGCCGGGTGGAAACCCCAGTTGGAATATAAATGAGGGATGATGAGATAGTGACAGAGAATGGCGTGATTGTAACGCCACTTGGAAGGAAAAGGGTGACAAGGACATGCATGTCCCACCCCATGAGCGTCAAAATCCCAAGGAGTCTGAAAATGTCTGTACGAAAGATATGCTCTCACGTATTCTCAACAAAGTTGAAGGGTCGGACAAAGTGTTGAAAGAGATGAAGGAGGATGTCTCTACACTTAATCAGACGGTAACCTCCCATTTCGTGTCAATCAAGCAGTTGGAGACCCAAATGGATCAAATTTCTTCTGATTTGAACCCAAGGCCAAAAAGAGGCCTGCCAAGATACCTTGATGAACCCGAAGAATGATCCAAACAATGTACGATGTTAACTAAGGCTCTTATTCAGAGGCAACCCAAGTTTTTAATTCTTTAGTTTTTGATTTTGAATAATGAGTGTTGATTGTGCAGGTTGAAATGTGAAAAGTATTGGAAAATGGGTCGTTTGGCAAGCCAATGTCCAGTCGGTGACACGCCGAACAGGTTAGCGGCCCCGATTTGGACCGCCGTTGTCACCACCAAGCTTGAATGGGAACTCTATAAAACTTGGCGGGCCATATGCTCAATCGGTGACTCACCGAACAGGTCAGTGAGCTCGACTGTAACACTCTAGAAACTAGTAGGCTAAACTAGAGCTAGACGGGAGGGTTAAAATCGTGAAAAGCTCCCCATACTTAAAATGAAGGTTTTCTGGTTAGAACGTCAAGGTACAACCCCTCAAGGACCAACCAAGGGCCTTTGAGGAGGACCTTTGCAAAACTGCCCAAAACAATGGACCTACGGCTGGACCCATGCCCCGTAGGGGGTCCACGCCTCGTAGGTGAGGGGTCATGGGTAAAGGTCTGAAAAAATAGGCCCCAGTCACCACAACCACAGTTCAGCAGCACACCATGTGGGTCCATCCATGACCTGTGGACGTGGTTCCGTGGGCGGTGGCCTGGAGGCAGTTTCAAGGATTAAGTTAGGGGCATTTTTGGGTTTTCCAATTTTAAGTGGAATTTGGTAGTGTCGTTTTAACCTCATTTATACTAACTATATAATTACTTTAGACCCCTAAATTCATTATTCCTTGTCATTATTTCAACTCACCAAAAAGAAAACCCAATTCCCTCTCAAATATTCTTTCTTTAGAAAGTGAAGAAGAAGAAGAAGAGAATCAAGGTAGGTCAAGCCAAGTCTCCATTGTTTCAAGGTTTGAGGGATTTGTATACAAGGTATGATAGTTTATTCATCCATAGATTCTTCAATCTATGGAGCCCCCTAGAATTCCCCCAATATGATGAAAAATTTCCCAATTCAAGTTAGGGTTTCTTCAATATTGTGGGTTATGATGTATGCTGATCCAATTGAGTGGATATTGATTGTTTATGATAGAATTAGTAGTGAATCATGTTATTATGATAAAATTACATGTTTTATATGCCTAACCCTAGTCTAATTAATGAAATTGAAGTAATGTGGGTTTATGCCTTAAGAAGGGAAATTGAGGATTTAGAGATAATCTTCTAGGCTTGATAATATGTGTAGTAATTGGTTGAGAGTAAAAGCATGTAGACATGAATTGAATTGGATTAAAGTATATATGATGGATCATTATTAGTACTGCTTGAGATTTAACCTTTATGATGATATATGACTAGAATTGCTTAAGAATGAAAAATGTGATTAGAATGTCTTGTAATCTAGGCGTATGTGAGGATGGTAAGAAGTAAAGCTTTGAGATTAAGGCTTGTAGTGATGTGTGTTGATTCCTATGGCTTTGAGAGTAAAGCTAATGTATTGAATTACGAATGTTAAGGCTCTGAGAGTGAAGTTAATATGTATGTTGATTTGTATATGGTATCGTTGTGGAAGGACTTTACCCACATGACTTATATCATGAATGTATGAGATTATGCATGTTCTGATGGAATCTATGTAAATGCCTTAAGTACACTTTGAGAGTGAAGCGTTAATGTCTATAATGATGTGGTTGTGATGATTGAAAGGACATTCTTATGAACACCTAATGAACATAATGTGAAAGCTTTTCTCACATAATGAAGATTCTAAGTTGAAAGGCTTTCTCACCTAAAATGAATCTAAGATTAAAAGTGATCATGGATGGTGTTAGTTGCTCACGTATGATCTAATGAGTCTTCTTATTGAACTAAGACATGCTTAAGGCTTCATGTATGAACTACGTTAGATTTAAGTAGTGATATGATATCCCTTCATGAATAGCTTGACTTGGTAAGACAAAACCATGCATGTTAACTTGAGATAGTACAACTCATGGATAGCCTTGGATTGAGAAATCATACCCTTCCAATGTAGCTTGAACTAGTATAATAGAATGCTTGCATGATAGCTTGACTTGATGAGGCCACATTATTTCATGATAGCTTGGATTGAGCAATAGTACCCTTCCTTGATTAGCTTGGACTTGCAAGATAGAGTGCTTTCCATGATAGCTTGGTCTAGCATAAGTAAGGTGCTTTTACTTGATAGCCTTGAATTGGTAATCGTAACCATTCATGAGTGATGATGTGTTGTGGACTAGTAGAGAGGTGCTCTTCCATGACAAGTATGAATATGAGGGACAAGCCCCTAATCTAAGTAGCATATATATGATGAAACAAGATTAATTCAAGGGAGTGTTGTAAATATGTTTTGATATGAGGTTCACTTGTATGATGTATGCTTAGTTTGGATTGTAGCTTGGAAAGGCCTTCTTAGACATGTGTGACTAAAGGTGAATGTGCCCTTTTCTATGAGAAATAAGTTAAGAATGAGATCAAAGGTATGATGGATATGAATGAGGACCTAAAGTGACTTGCTTAACATGGGTGGTATTATGGGGTTTTTTCCATGCATTGTACAAGCTTGCCTTGAGGTGACTTATGAAGTGTTTCTCTTATGTTATGTTTAATTAGATGCATTGGTTATGCCTATGACTATGTTGTTGTTTCTTATGCTTATACCCTATGTCTTATGATGATGTCTCTTATACTTATGACTTATGTTATTGCCTCTTATGCTTATGGATTATGCCTTATGTTAACTAATGGTTATATTGTGTCTATGTTGGAGATTATGCTTATGATTATTTTGTTATGCTCTTATGATTTTATGTTAGCGATCATATTTAGTACATTTTTTACTAACACATACTCTTTCCTACATGTTTATCAAATGTAGGGTCCGACGATATTGAGTTTCATTCCGTGGCTAGGTTCCTAGTAGAACAAGGAGTTGAAGATTGGTGAGTCTTCATAACATTCGAGGATATAACCATCATTTCATTTATGTTCTTTCATTTTATATTTAGACTATTGTATGGGCTACGTCCCAAAGATGTTCATGTTTTAGATGGTTTGAGACAAGTGTAACGGACTTCCTCTTTGCTTTTATAAAAGACTTCGATTTTTACGAAAAATGTTTTAAATTTCCGCACTTTTCTATTATCTTATGTTATGATATGCTAAGGGTCTTGTATGAAACTTCTCGGAGTCTTGCATGCCTTGTTACATCTAAAGGGTACCCCTGGGTCATGACACCGACTTTGTTCGCCGTTTGAACCCCCAAATTACTAGGAGTTATGTAAAACTCGGTGAGGTAAAATACCACTTGGTGTATTGCCGAGTGGTTCGGTGATCACGACTTACTCCGTCGAAAGGAGCGCAAACTGAAAGGTTTAAAGGGACAAATGACTTAAATTTTCAAAATCCTTCAACCTCTCCCATTTTCAATCCCGTTCTCTCACTTCCCACTTTAGATTTTACTTATTTCCTTGTTCTTATCCACTTTTGGTGTGAAATCGTTGCTCGGAATTGTGGAGCTTAGCAGCCTAGCTATTCAAAATTAAAATTCGGCATAAAGGTTGGTTTTCCGAACCCCTTACTTGAAATTTGTTGTTGAAATAAAATGCAATAGGTAAATTTGTTGTTGTTTTGTGTTGAGTAATTGTTATAATCGTGTTGAAATGTTGGTTTGTTTGTAATGAATTAAAATATGTGCCTAAGTGCTTTTAATTGATCGATTCCTGTGTTCTTGCTTGTAAAATCGAGTCTAAATTGTTGGGTTGCAATATTTTATGTTGGGTCTAGTGGGGTGATGTCTAAGTAACCCTGAATTGTGCTAAATGACGTAGTTTGCCCAATGATGGAGCGTTTTTCGTCATTCTTAAGGGAAAAAGTCGTCAAATAGCAAATTTTGGCCAAATCAGAGGAAGTCTGAGTACCCCGAGGGCTTGGGTAGTGTGGGTCTGACCTCAATTGAATGGTGTTTTTTTTTTAATTTTGAATTCAGGGGCTGCAGGGTTGATTTTGAGAAATAGGGTTGAAAACTAGCACGTTGGGCCATTTGGCGAGCTGCGTCGAGCTCGCCGAGTGGTTCACCGATTCACTAATGTCCCCCCATAGATCGCCTTTAATTTCCAATTTTGGTTGAGTTTGTTCTGTAACAATCTGTGAGATGCCTAGCTCGTTGAGTGCACTTGGCGACTCATCGAGTTCACTTGGCGACTCATCGAGTTCACTTGGCGACTCGCTGAAAGGCCTTCTTGATCACCCTTTCTGCGCCCTATCCCTTAAAATACATTGTAACTTCGGCGAGCTACTTCTTGCTTGCCGATAAGTGTTGGCAATTTGACGAATATCCCTGAGCATCGCCGACCTGTCCTGAAGTTTCGAGAATTTTTGCGCTGGTACTTTCGATGAGCTCGATCTCGCTCGCCAAAGCATTTCGGTGACTCACCGAACGGTTCGGCGAGTCATTCTACAACATAATTCATGTGTGTTTTCTGAGAATTTTCCTAAGTGTTTCTCCATTGTTTTGAAGATATGGTTTGACCTAAGGTGTGAGAAAGAGACATGCCACCCCGCAAGCGGGCAAGATGAGTAGTTATACATGAGGATGCAGCTGCATCAAGGGCAAAGGTTTCTAAACTCCCTACAAAGGGAGGAAAAGGCAAAGGAAAGGGCAAGACTCCCATGGTGGAGTTACCAGAGGCCAGCTCCGACATCGATGGAGTCTACGAGACTCACCTTACTTCATCATCCAACGAGGGAGAGTCCCATGATTCTCAGGCTTTCATCATCTGAGCCTGAGGATGACCAACTTTTACAGGCTCGAAGGGCAGAGCTACGCTCCAAGGCGATGCATGATCCATCTAGGATCCCGATGCCTCAAACTCCTCCTATAGCTCCCGCACAAACCGTGGTCCCAGCGTCACCAGTACAGGGTCCTCCTCCTTGGTCTCTCAACAGAATAAATGCCGAGGGACTAGGACTATTATGGAGGACAAAATACTATCCACAGATGGTGTAGTGGACAAATATCCTGAGATATGACCAACCCTCAAATCCCACAAATTTGAATTTTTAACTAATCCCCAGGGGCCCTACATTCCTAATTAGATTCGGGAGTTCTACTCGGCCTACAGAAACTTGGTGCCACAAGGCAAAAGGAAGGCTAGTGCTTTCAAGCCAGTTGATTCAGTGATTGTCTGGGGCAAGATATTAAAATGTGAAAGTGAGGACATAAATGCCATTTTGGGATGTACTTATAACTTCACGGATAATTACAAAAGTATGATTCAGACAAAGACGTTGGATGACTTAAAAAGGTTGCCTGGCTCCTCTTCTTTCTGACAGTACCCCTAGGTAGATTGAGGCCAGAGTGCCAATAGAGAAGAAATATCTCAATATGGCGGTGAGGTATTGGTTCGGGTTTATTAGTAGTACGATCATGCCATCCCAGAATGAGTCTATCCTCTACCACCCAAAGGTGGCCTATCTTGGATCCATTATTGCTAGGAAGAGCCTCAATTTAGGTGCAATCATTGAGCAGGAGATGGACGTGAGGGCCAAGTAGCGCCAGACATCTCTTCTCTTTCCAGTGTTAATAACTGAGGTGTGTAGACGGGCTCGTGTTCCTCGTGATGAGAAGATGGATGTGGAGATAACACCCACCTCCTCTACTGACATCCGGTGTATTGAGGCCGAGTACCTGAAGGATGAGGCTGAGAGAAGGAAGGCTTCCCCAGTGGACAGTTCCCTTGGAACTCATATTGATACACTACCTGCAGAGCTAGTTTTTCCTACTCTGGCCTCTAGGCATTCAGGTACCTCTAGCTCCACTCTTTCTAAGGCCTTGTGTACTTCTGCTACTCCCCCGCTCCCTAGAACTGCTTCTAGTACTACTGCCTCAAAACCTCCAATCACCCAAGCCATGCTGCTTAAGATGGGGCACTTAGCCCATTCTACTGATGTGCGTGCCTCTCGGCTAGAGGTCGCGGTTCCTGGGATGATTGAGAGAGCTCTCACTATTGCATTGACACCTCTCAGAGCTTCTATTGATACCATCATAGTGAGGATACATGTGTGTTAAATAGGCCAGGAAGGTACTCATGAGGTGACGGCCTTAAAGGCCGCAATTGCGGAGTTGAGGAAAGATGTGAACCAACTGAAGTCCACTGATATATCTATGATATTTGGGATGATGGAGATCCCATATGATTCGAGTGTAGAGATTCTAGCTTGTTCTGAGGTGCCTCTAGCTACCACTGGAGTTGAGGTTAGAGGTGATGATGTGGATGTAGAGTCCGAGGATGAAACTGATGAGAAGTAGCTCGGTGGTTAGGAGGAAACTGTTTTTGAGGGCTTGACTGACTTGGAGGAGGCTATGGTATATTCAGCTATTCAGGCCTCCTTGAGGGATACTTCCATGACAGGCTCCAGTGGAGCCAAGGTTGATGAGACACCGAGCACTAATGCCAAACTTGAGAGTGTGACCTCGGGCACTGATGCCCAGATATATGGAGTGGCTGAGATGCACACTTCACCCAGGCATAGCCTGGCAGGATGACTTTTCCCCTCCCTCTCTATTACCTTTTATACTCTGTTTCTGTTTTAGTTGCATTTCAGGACAACTGCTTATTTTTGTTTGGTGGGATGAGGCATTTCCATACCTATCTCTTGCGATATTGATTTTGTTTTGTGAATATTGGGCTGATTTTGTTGATATATATATATATATATATATATTGTTGTGATCTTGATCTTGTGGATGTTTTAGCTTGTGGCCCGTTATTTTGAAGTAATTTGAATTGAAAATGGTTTTTGAACCTGATTTAAAATTTTGCCACCTCTTTTGTGTGTGATTGTGGCTATTCTTGTGTGAATTTGTGTGTCGATTGTGATCAATACCGATGACTCGAATAGGCTCTTAGTTGAACAAAATGAAAGTGCGGCTACGATGAGGCAAACAAAGTTATATAGGCAATATGTGAAATTTTAGCATCTCGTTGTGACTAGCTGGTTGTCTAATGAGTCTCTTGTGGTGAACATTGCACGCTAGCTAGAAAGTGTGGAGTTTTGTTTAATATTGGTACGCCTTGTGTGATAAGCTTACTTTGAGCATTATGTGTGACGACACCTAGAATTTTCCCTGTTGGTCTGATTGATTGAGTGATGCAAGCATTTGAAATGATCTTAGGCAAGAATTTTGAAGAGTGAGCCAACTTGCAAAGATACGTCTTTTGTGCCCAACCTTATGAGATGTGTGAACCTTGCTTGGCACCTTTTGAGCCTTACCCCTTTTCTATTGGAAGAAACTTGAGCAATTGTGATCTCTCTTTATCCATTAGCCCATAACTTTCATTAAACATGGTTTGTTTGAATAGCCAATTTAGGCCAAAAGCCTACGTTGCGGGTGTGGTGAAAAGAGAAGGAAAGTCAAGAAGTGTGAGAAATCCCCTTCTGTGTGATTGCTTTGATAAAGATGGAATCCCTCCATGTAAAAAAAAACAAAAAAGAGAAAAGGAAATGAAAAAAAGAAGAAAGAAAAGAAAAAGACCGAAAATGTGGTGAAATAAAGTAGGGAAAATTGCAAAAGAAATGGAGTATTCTGTGGTTCATATGAAGTTGAATAATGGGGTGGATTATGAGCATGTTTGAAATGTTAAAGAGAAGGAGGAAAATGATGTTCAGACCATACTTCATGAAGGTAGAAGTCACTAAGCCTGAATGACCATACCTTTACACTAAGTCGTTACAAGCCTTGAAAAGACCTTTGTGATCTTGGGTGAGCTGAAACGAATATTGATTGGAAAATAAGGGAAAACTATGGGTGAAGTCATGCATGTGTTCATCTTTGTGAGTGTGAGAGTCGTATGTGATTCTGGAACTACAAATTGTTGAAGAATTGTGTGTGAATATGGAATCATCCTTGTTGTGAGGACATTTGAGTGCTTTTGTTGAGCTTGAACTTGCACTTGAAGAAAGTATTGTGAACTTGAGCATCTTTGATAATGGTGAGTCACAATTTAAATCTTTGAGTGCACAATTGGACATTGTATGTGTAGTTTGATCTTTTTGTGTGCATTCATGTTGAGTCTTATGCAGCACTACTTGAGACATCCTTATTGAACTGTTGATCTTGAGTTTTACTTGAGGACAAGAAAAAATGTAAGTTTGGGGTGTTGATGAGTCCGAGATCTAGACTCATTTAGGGCTTTGTTTTGATAGTTTTAGTGTTCTTAAATGCCTAATTTATGCTATAATCTGATGCTACGACCTTGATTTTCAGGTGTATGAGCTAAGGAGCAAGGTAAGGACACTAACAGGGAAAAAGGAGCATAACAAGTTGAAGAAGTGAAGAAAGGCGAGCCTGGTAATCGCCAAGACCACTCGGCGACTCGCCGATTGGCTCTTCAGACCGCCTAAAGTTCCAGTGTGCCAGCCCTGAGGGAAGAAACCAAGTCGGCGAATCGCTGATCAATTTTGCGATGACAAAATGGATCGCCAAAAGTTACAGGACTTGAGGATGCTGAGAACCAATGCAAAACGGCAATGGAAGAGAGCAAAGGGCAGATTGTCGAACCACTCGACAAGCCCGACTTACCTCGCCTAGTGGCTTTTCAGGCCAAATTTTGGGCAGCTATAAATTGAATTTTGAACTGGAAATTTATGATGGAGCTATCATTGAGAAAGGTTTTCTTTTGAGTTTTACAGTTCCATTGTAGACTTTAAAGCTTTTTGGAGGCTCAAGCTTGAAGATTTGCAAGTGGGTCTTTGAATTTAACTTTTAAAGATCGTTGGAAAGGCTTGGAGACTATTCCCTAACTGATAGATAATCTAGTTGGTAGTTGTTTTTATCTTTTTACAATGTTTAGCTAACACTCCAATTCTTGGGGTGTGATTATCTGATTATGGGTTGAATTAGCTTATGGATATTGAGTATTACTAACTTAAATGCCATATTGAAATGGGTTTGATCATTAGCTGTGTTTTAATCTATGAATTGTAGTTGCAAATGCAGTTCTAACTTTGAGTTCTTAGCTTGCTTGAGAAAGAGGTTTTTGAACCAAAGCTTTTGATTAATGGTTTGTAGGTATTAGGTTGATGTGGGTTCAGGTCGATAGAGTGAATCTTAAACCAAATCCTACCTATCTTGCTCGAGAGAGAGGATGTATTAAAGTTGTGGGCTAGTCTTATTTGTTACGTTTGTTGATGTTCGAGAGAAATCACTTGAATTGAAGTAGTTGTTCGAGAAAAAGCTATTTCAATCATAATTAGTAGTTTTAATTACCCATATAGCGAAATTTGCCTATAATCGATCACATCCTGAGAATTCCTCAATATATTGTTCTTTCAGTTTTGTGTGATTGCGTTGTAGCTGATAAATTGCAATCCAAAAACCCCCCATCTGACATTTGTTTCACCCCTTTTAGACTTATTTACATGTCTCTTTTGATTATTTTTATTCCTATAGCTGATTAGACCACGTTTGTACTTCCTAATTGAATTTGAACACGTACCGCTCCCTGTGGGTCCGACCCCAACTCTTCATTGGGTTTTATACTTTTTAACGATCCTTTGCACCTAGAATTAGATGAGGTGTTCTTGATATGCTAATCATACACTAGCTAGAAAATGTGGAGTCTTGTTTGATATTGGTACCAATGCCTTGTGTGGTGAGGTCATCTTGAACATTATATTTGATGATACCTAGAACTTGCCCCGTTGGTCCGATTGACTGAGTGAAGCAAATAATTGAAATGATCTTAGGCAAGTATTTTGAAGAGTGAGCCTATTTGACAATATACCTCTTTGTTGGCCAACCTTGTGAGATGTGTGAACCTAGCTTGACACTTTTTGAGCCTATCCCTTTTCTTGGAAGAAACTTGAACAACTTTGACCTCTTTATCCCATCACCTATAACTTTCATGTAGCATTGATATGTTTGCATAGCCAACTTATGTCAAAAGCCTAAGTTGGGGGTGTAGTGAAAAAGAAAGAAAGTCAAGAAGTGTGAAGAATTCCCCTTTGATGAATTGTTTTGAAAGAGATAGAACCCCTCCATTTAAAAAATAAGAGAAAGAAAAGGAGAATGAAGAAAGAAAAGAAAAGACTGAAAAAGAGCAAGAATTGTGAAATAAAGTGTGTGAACATATTGAAAAATGAGGTATCCGCTGATTCATGTCTAGCTGAATAATGGGGTGGAGTTTAAACATGTTTGAATGGGAAAGAGAAAGAGAAAAGAGCGATTTTCAAGCCATACTTCAGGAAGGTACAAACCACTAAGACTAAATGACCATACCTTTACACTCAGCCCCGTTACAATCATTGAAAAGACCTTTGTGATCTTTAGTGAGCTGAAACAAATTTCGATTGGAAAATAAGGGCTTGCTTATGGGTGAAGTCATGCATGTGTTCATCTTTTTGAGTGTGAGAGTTGTATGTGATTCTGGAACTTTAAATTGTTGAAGAATTTTGTGTGAATGTGGAATCATCTTTGTTGTGAGGGCATTTGAGTACCTTTGTTGAGCTTGAACTTGCAGTTGAAGCACGTATTGTGAACTTGAGTATCCTTGATAATGGTGAGTCACAATTTGAATCTTTGAGTGCACAATTGAGCATTGTATGTGTAGTTTGAAACCTTTTGTGTGCATTCATGTTGAGTCTTATGCAACACTATTTGAGGCATCCTTATTGAACTACTGATCTTAAGTTTTACTTGAGGACAAGCAAAAGTTTAAGTTGGGGGTGTTGATGAGTCCAAGATTTGGGATCATTTAGGGATTTGTTTTGATTGTTTTAGTGTCCTCAAATACTTAATTTTTGCTATAAATTGATATTAAAGCTTTGATTTTTAGGTATATGAGCTAAGGAACAAGGCAAGGACACTACTAAGCAAAAAGGAGCAAAACAAGCTGAAGAAGTGGAGAAAAAGTGATGATGGTGATCGCCAAGACCACTCGGCGAACCGCCGAGTGGATCCTCAACTCGCCTAATGTTCCAGTGTGCCAGCCATAGGGGAAGAAACCAAGTCGGCGACATAAATGGGTAGTCGGCGAATCGCCGATCGATTCTACGATAACACATTGGATTGCCCAAAGTTACAAGACTTGGGATGCTGAGAACCAATGCAATTTGGTGATGGAAGAGAGCAAAGGGCGGATCACTGAACCACTCAGCAAGCCCGACTTATCTCGCCCAATGGTTTTTCAAGCCAAATTTTGGGCAACTATAAATTGAGTTTTAAACTGTAAATTTATTATCTTGCAATTATACAATCATTGAGTAGAGTTTTCTTTTGAGTTTTAGAGTTCCATTGTAGACTTTGAAGTTTTTTGAGGCTCAAACTTGAGTATTTACAAATGGGTCATTGAATTTAACCTTCGAAAAACATTGTAAAAGCTTGGAGACTATTACCAAGTTGATGGCTAAACGAGTTGGTAATTGTTTTTACCTTTTTATAATGTTTAGCTAAAACCCCAATTCTTGGGGTGTGATCATGTGAATATGGGTTGAATTAGCTTATGGGTATTTTAATTGCTGATTTAAATGCTATATTGAAGTGGGTTTAATCATTAGCTGTATTTTAATGTATGAATTGTAGTTGCAAATGCAATTCTAATTTTTAGTTCTTAGCTTGCTTGAGAGAGAGGTTTTGGAACCAAAACTTTTTATTAATGATTTGTAGGTATTGGGTTGATATGGGTTCAACACGAAAGAGTGAATCCTCAACCCAATCCTACTCATCTTGCTCAATAGAGAGGATGTATTAAGGTTGTGGGTTGTTCTTATTTGCTGAGCTTTTGACGTTCGAAAGAAATCGCTTGAAGTGTGATAATTGTTCGAGAGAAAACTATTTCACTCATAGTCTAGCCTACCCACTGATATTTTGCTATTTATTAGTAGTTTCAATTACTCATATAGTAAAATTTGCGTATAATCGATCACATCCCTAGAATTCCTCTCTATATTGTTATTTCCCTTGTTTTGTTTGTGTTGTAGCTTATAGTTCCAAACCAAAACCCCCATCTGACATTCGTGTCACCCCCTTTAGACTTGTTTACATGTCTTTTTCAATAGTTTCTATTCATTTAGCTAATTAGACCACATTTATATTTTCTAATTGAATTTGAACACGTACTGCTCCCTGTGGGTTCGACCCCAACCTTTCATTGGATTTTATACTGACTAACGATCGTTTGCACCTAGAATTGGATGAGGTGTGCTTGAAACGTTAATCAGACCTTAACCAAAATTCACAGTTGCTCCTTAAGAACTTGCAATACAATTCTCAAATGGTCTGCATGTTCATTCTCACTCCTCGAATAGATCATAATATCATCAATAAACACAATTACAAACATATCAAAGTATTGTCTAAACACCTTATTCATTAAATCCATAAATGCCGCCGAAGCATTAGTCAACCCAAACGACATAACCAAAAACTCGTAGTGACCATACCTAGTTCGAAAAGCCGTCTTTTGAATATCATCCCCTCTCAACCTCAATTGGTGATAACCTGAACGAAGATCAATTTTAGAGAAATAACTAGCCCCTTGAAGTTGGTCAAACAAGTCATCAATTCTTGGAAGAAGATACGTGTTCTTAATGGTCACTTTATTCAATTGCTGATAATCAATGCATATTCGAAGAGACCCATTTTTCTTTCTAACAAACAACACGGGAGTACCCCATGGAGAGATACTCGGTAGGATGAAGCCCTTATCCAACAAGTCCTTCAATTGATCCTTTAACTCCTTAAGTTCCACCGGAGCCATTATATTAGGAGGAATAGAGATAGACTGTGTATCTGGGAGAAGGTCAATACAGAAGTCTATTTCCCGCTCGGGAGGAATATCGGGCAAATTATCAGGGAAAACATCCGGGAATTCATTAACCACGGAAACCAACTTAAGAGAAGGGGTTTCGAAATCTACATCTTTGACTCTAACATGGTAAAAGCAACCTTTCGAGATCATCTTCCTAGGTTTAAGATAAGAGACAAATTGGCCTCTAGGTATCAAATTTCCCCCTTTCCACAATAGGATAGGCTCATTCGGGAATTGAAATCTAACCACCCGAGTTCTACAATCAATAGAGACATAACATGCATGCAACCAATCCATACCAAGAATTACATCAAAGTCTAACATGTCAAGCTCTACCAAGTCAACAAGAGTAACTCTATGGGATAAGGAAATGGGACATCTCCTATAGACACTCTTAGCCACCATAGAATCATCAATAGGGGTAGAGACAAAAAAAGGTTCTAATAACACTTCCGGAGGAACATCAAACCTCATCGCCACATAGGGCATCACAAAAGATAAAGTAGCACCGGGATCAAGCAAGGCACATAAATCATGTTGAAAAACATTTAACATACCGGTCACTACATCCGGGGAACTCTTTTGGTCACCTCGAGATTGGATAGAATATAAGCGGTTTTGCTTTGGAGCATTTGAATTCGAACCGCTAAGAGGATCTTGCTTGCCTTCCCTTCCTTTTGCCGCAAGCATGGGACAATTTCTCATTTTGTGACCACTCTTCCCGTAACTAAAGCATCCATCGGTGCCGGCTAGGCACTTACCATCGTGTTTCTTCCCACATTTGGCACAAGTAGACCTAGCCAAAGAAGATCCACCTCCATTACCTCCTTGAGGTTTAGGGTTAGACACCCTATACTTGTTAAACTTAGGTGGAGCATTAAAGGAACTTTGACCGAAAAACCCTTGACAAAACATAGTACGACCATGTCCATCGGATCTAACATGTGAGAAATTACCATCACCGGTCTTAGCCCTTTTTACCTCTCTAGACTTTTCCTTGAGTTTCGATTCCTCAAGTTGTTGGGCGTACATAATAAGACGTGAGATATTCATATTATGGAGGAGAATTGCCATACGGTATTATTTTTCAACAACGTCGGACATGCCTGTCACAAACTTACTCATCTTAGCCCTCAAATCCGCCACCATAGTTATAGCATACTTGGATAGTTAGGTGAACTTTAGAGCATACTCCCAAACACTCATACTTCCTTGACAAAGGTTAATGAACTCTTGCACCTTAGCTTCCCTCAACTCGAGGGGAAACAACCTATCAAGAAATGTCGATTTAAACAATCTCCACACCACGGGACCCGCTTCTACCAGTCTCTCTACCTTCCATTGATCATACCACACTTGAGCAACATCTTTCAATTGGTAAGCGGCTAACTCTGCCTTCTCCTCCAGGGTCACCCCCATAATAGCAAGTACCTTATAGAGCTCGTCGATACACCTTTGAGGATCCTCTTCCACTTTAGAGCCATAAATTTTGGAGGGTTCATCCTTGCAAGTCCCTCACTCTTGAAGTCACCGAATTAACATTAGGATTCACAGGAGCTACAACCACTCTGTTGGCTTGAGTCGCCAAAGCTTGAGCCAACATTTGAAAAGCTGACCTAACCTCCACATTTATCGTATTCTCAACCAAAGGATCTATCGGATCTTGAAGAGCTTAAGAAGGATCTCCTTGTTCCATATTCTCCCTCACATTCCTTCTAGTATTAGCCCTTCCAGAAGAAATATCCTGAATAGTATATGGTAAGGATTCGAAGAGATACTTTATAGAGTTAAACTCTATGGCACGACTTAAGAGTAATGAAAGAAGTGGAGTTTACTTATCATCTTATAGCCTCTCATTCATAAATGTGGCGCGCTTCACACTCATGAACAAGACTCTACTAGACGTGGCTTATGAGACATACTAGGACCATTCTAAACCTTGTGCTCTGATTACCAAGTTTGTCACGACCCAGGGGTACCCCCTAAATGTATCAAGATGTATAGAACCCTGAAGGACTACATACAAGCCACTTAGTCCTCATAACATAAAGTAGTAGAACAATAAAGAGTAAAACAAAATTTAAGTCCAAAAGAGCTTTATAGAAAAACGAAAGTCTAACTCATGTCTCAACATAGCCATCTATTACAATTGAGTAAAAGTAGGTCTAGCCCATACATCATGTTCACAAAGGAAATACGAAAGTGAAACTATAATAAGTAAAGTCCGTCCTCAAACCACGAGGACTCACCAAAGTCGGAAACAAATTAAAGTCCAAGTTTTAGGAACTAGAATGGATACCTTGCCTGTCGGACCCTACATTTGGGAGAATGTAGGCAAGAGTATGGGTTAGTACAAAAATGCACCAAGTATGATAGTTATTCATAAAAAACATTTAAAACACGCAAAAAGGGACATTTCATTTCATGATATGCAATTTACCAAGTTTAAACATCATAATAGAAGAAGTTGGAACACATCGGTCATATCATCATGGTCAATGCAAACTAAATCATCTTGAAGTCTTTGAACGCTTATGAGATACTTCTTTAAGTAACGTTAGTTCATTAGTCAGCTCGTTGTGGGAGAATTAGCCTTAACCAACATGAACATCTAGCTTAAGTGGATCTACTAGCTAATCAACCTATGTGGGCACTTAGTTATGGGATAAGAAGATTGCTACTAGAGACCCAGCCTCTACTAATGGGAGAGCTTTCATCTCATGAGATTCTTTTAGAAACCCGGCCTCTACTAACGGGAGAGCTTCCATCTCAAGGTCAATATCCACTCGGTGCTAAGCATAATTCCCATGGAATAGTATTTTCTTACTTATTCTCATTATGTATGGCAAGACATGTCATATTGTCAATCCCAACTTAATTCATTAGGATAGCTCTTATTCATTGATTCAATTAGGTGAGAATAACCTTTCAACCTATGAATCCTTTCTATGTGAGAAAAATTTGACATAATGGTTGTAAGTGTTTTATGAGAATATACATTCAATAGAACAACAACAACAACAACACATTGACACTTTACTCTCTAAGCACCCTTAAAGCATTTACATACGTTTCATACGATCATGAAAAAACTCATACTTTGCCTTTTCAAGGTTCAAAGCTACTTTCAATCACCAAATCTAGAATTCTAAAATTAGATAGGAATTTTATCATAATTTCATGTAATTCTATTACTTCATGCTTTAGACCATAAAAATCATCTTTCATACTTAATAACCCAACTCTATGAGATCACAATTTGGAAAACATGGGAGTTTGCATGGGTTCATAAGGGAAACATCATAAACGCATTGTAAATTATCAATTCATGCATATTTAAACATAATTCAATCATTAAGATAAATAATCAAAAGAACCCATGATATTTGAGGAGAACCCTAGCTAATTGGGGAATTCTACCATTTGAAATAGAGGAATTTGGGGACTCCATGGGTGGAAGAAACCCATGGGTAAAAGCTACCATACCTCAAGTCCAATTGCCTTTCTTCAATGGAGAATTTGGATCCTTAGCTTCAAATCCTAGTTGAATCTTCTTCTTCTTCTTCAAGTTCTAGAGAGAGAATATTTGGGAGGAGTTGGTTTTCTTTTGGGATTTTTGAAGAATGAATTAAAATAGGGTGAATTTGGGGGTAAAAAGGCTTATTTAGGGGTTCTAAATATAGGCAAAACGACATAGCATATAAACTAATTAATTAGAAAAGACCTAACTGCCCCTGAAATAATAACCGACATCAGTGACCCACGGACCCCAATCGACGGACCGTGATCTGACCGACAGCCTGTCCTGGTGGATGGTTGTTTGGGGTCAGAGACTTGATCTTTGGGGTTGTAACAGCCCGTATTATGCATATGCTTGTTTTATTCTTGTGACACTTGACATAGCCTTATAGTATAGGTGAGGGACCATGTTTCTTATATGATTAGCATTGGTTTAAACTAGCTCGGAAGGTGATGTGATATCTTGCACGTTTCAGCATGTGTACTGCAAGTTAACTCTAACGGGAGCATTTAAACTCGAGATAGTAAGGTGGTAATTGAGCTTAAAGTTGAAAGTTAAGTGCTAAGTTAAAACAAAAAGGGTTTAATATTTAGAAAATGGAATAAAATAAGTGAGCTGCTTGCTTAACTAAACTAAGCTAGTAGGTGACAAACAAGTGCATCACCTACTTTGACTTATTGACCAGTCCAAAGGACCAAGTAGGTGCATCACCTACTTGAGCTATATGGATCTAGTTAAAAAGGCCAAGGTTTATGGATCAGATTTGGGCCTATGCTGATGGACTCACTTGAGGCCCAAACTATGTTAAATAAAAGGAAAATAAAATTAAAGCCCAGCAGCCAAATCTGCCAAGGCCCAATATATATTTAAGCCCAAGTGAAATCTAGTAGGTGCATCACCTAGTTGACCTTTTGAGCTACTTGATGTACATAAGCAGGTGCATCACCTACTTGACCAATTAGTGGCTGAAAATGGACCAAAAAAGGGAGGTTCTAGAGGATTAATTTTTTTTATGACCAAGAAGGCTCCATATAAACTCAATATGAGCTGATCTTTTCACTCATTTTAACACAAAATTCACAATTCACTCCAGCTCTCTCTCTCTTTTCTCTTAAGGATTAAAACAGCAGCCTTAAAGTTCTTCTAGGGTTCTTGAAGAAACCCTCATCTCTGCAAGACAAGGTAAGAGAAACACTAATGGATTTAGCTTAATTCTCCCATGGAAGACTAGAAAACATGTTATTCATGCTTAATTATAAGTACAAGGCAGAAGTTCCCACAAGCTACTGCTCACTTTCCTTAATTATTAAGATACTTTTCTCTTCTTCTTTGGTTTAAGTGTGAAGGGAAGTTAAAGTTCTAATTCAATTTATAAGGAGAAGTTGCAGAAATTGAGGTAAGGTGACTGCTCCATTTTTCTTCCTCCTTATGTATGAGTTTGAGTGAGGAATTATGGGTGTGCTGTCATAAAGAACTCAAGGGGATGGTGAGTTCAATAATTGGTTGTATGATAAAGAATATTTGAGGCTGTTTTATGTGTATTGTTGTTGGTGCAGTTTGGGTAATCTTGGAAAAAGGATATATAATGTATGTATTGGGTAGAGAAGGAGGGTGTGCTGATACACATTGTTTTAAGGGCTGTATAAGCTCATTTTCCGTCAAAGTTAGCTACTGTTTTACAAGGCTCACGGTGTGATAGCTGCTAATTTAAGTTTATCATGAATTATATTGTAGATTAAAACTTGAAAGGGGAGGCTGAATCGTGATAGTTGTATTGGTCAGAGGATAAGGTATGTAAGGCTATTCGATTCAATATTCTTCGGCATGAAATCTGCTACTTACAATTAATATCAATAAGTGAATTTCCAAAGTTTTATTCCTAGTAAAGGAAACATAGTGGCAGCGTACGATCTCCAAATAGCTGAGAATACTTCCCCATCTCCTTAATGTATAGAATTACTTCATTATATGTTCACTACTCTATACTTGTGTAATTATCCTCCTATGTGCTGGTATAGAAATGGTATTTGTAAAAGCAAGTTTGGCGAATCCTCCTCTTAGTCAGTTGAAGTCAATTGTGTCAGTTAAGCTCACAAGTAATGCATTGATGTTACATAAATCCTTATGTCATTGTTACTGCCTTGAAGTATTATTTTCATGTCTTCTACTACTGGTCCATAGTCCCAAATCTCAACAATGATTATAACCACCAAAACAACAATCTCAATGATTAAATAATCTAAGTAAAGCAATCTATATAATTAAGGGTGGCAGCTCAAGGGCAAAAGCCTAGCATGGGTCTATCCCAATTGGTATAGAAGGGTGGCAGCTCAGAGGCGAAAGCCTAGCATGGGCTGATCCCAATTTATGTAATTATGAGAACCGCATCCCAGGGTTAAAATGCCTAGCATGGGTCATTCTCTTCTACCATTGATCAGCTGGTCATTCGTATTACATGTCTTATAAAGATCATAACACACAAAAAGGTAAAGACAAGAATGTAACATACCCGATTCCACAAGAGTTAACAAATGTGGTCTTCTGTTCTGATTTATACACACATATATTGATACTTGGTTTCATTCGAACTCTTATTTATATATGTTATTGCCTTACATATTCAGTACATTTGTCACGACCCAAGCCTAGGGCCTAGACGTGACATGGCGAATGAGGAACCCGAAGGAACCCCAAACAAGCCTCTCAAACTTGTCATCACACTTCATCGGTCGCGGAAGTACATTCAACATTAATTAACGGGAAATAGGGACTAAGGGCAAACCATTTCAAAATGACATCA
>JAJOOE010000645.1:0-41410 GCA_036250405.1 Solanum raphanifolium | reverse complement strand
CAAGCTTAAACTCTTTCCATGGTGAAATAAATTTGACGATGTCACAAACAAAAAGTGAATTCTAGCGCCCATAAATTTTAAGCTTAAATACTTTCACTTATTTTGTTGTCCTTCTTCCTCCTCAAACTAATTTGAGAAAATCAACATAAATTTCAAGAAGAAAAAAACACTCAGAAATGGCAAGAAATCATATTTTCAATTATCAAATCCTACATTCACAACAAACAATTTTAGTGTTCCAATCAATTTGTATGCCTTCTCACAACATAATCACAAAAAAAGTCCAAATAAAAAAAAAACTTCTTTTTTTGACACATTTGGGTGGGGGAGGGTTGGGGGTGGTGGTGGGTGGAGAAGAAAATTTGAGTGAGAGAGAGGGGTTGGGGTTTGAGGTGGGGGTGGGTAGTAGAGAAGACAATTTGGGGGTGGTGTGGGTATAATTTTCTTTTTATTAAAAGTGTTTTTTATTTAAAATTATTTAGTTAAAGAAATGCCACATGTCAATGAGTCATTGGTAGTTTTTTTCCTACTCAAGATTCATCATTTAATTTTTTTATATATATGCCACGTGTCTTTATTTAATTTGTCACTTTGACACGTCATCAGCGAGTGTGTTACACACACCTTACAAATTTGGCAGATTGTCGAAAAAGTGTCAAAATGAAACAGTTGGGCATGACGTGAGGTGTCTAAAATGAACAAAGCCTAGTTAGGGTGTCTAAGTGAAAAATCGTGCCAAATTTAGGTGGCCACCGATGGGTTAGGCCTATCTTCTATAAAAATGGTGTAGGATGCATATGTCCTCATGCATCCATTCTTAATAAGGATACGCTTGGTGTATAGTTTTTTATCTTTTCAACTATACAAGTTGTCTTCCGGATATTAGATTTTGAAAAAATTATGTGAGTAGTCTATTTTAGTGTATTAGGTTGATTCTTGGTTGAAAGAATTCTAAGAATCATTGGTAGAACGTGGAGATACCATTGTTGAAATGCCATATACAGATTATTGTGAAATATGCTTATTGATCATAGTTATGATCAGCTTCAAGGTATGGTTTATCTGGCCAAATGAGTGACCCGTGAAGTGGATGAAACAATTTTTAAGTTATTTAAATAGTTTGATGTTTCATTAGAACGTATATATTTGTTTCTTATGAATATTTGTGATCACTGTGGATATTCTTCATCTTTGTGCTAACATCAGTAAGTGCTTTGTACTACTGGTACAAGCTTAAAAATCCACCATGCGACTAGGGTTTTATCCCAGGTCGAACCTCTTTAAGTTAAGGTTATAGTTTATAAAAACACCTCAAAAGATTTTCTTGCTCTCTAGCTTGTTTAAATATGTAGCAGATTTTTGTGAACACTAAACCATTTAATTGAGGGTTATCTCATGTGATACCATGTCTTCCCATATTACATGTGTTTGATCACAAGTGATGTTAGTGTTAACAACTAATTTAATCCTAGAAAGAAAAAAAATTGAAAGGAAAATAAGATAAATTTGAATTACTTGACAACACCAAGTTAGTGTTGAGTTACAAAGTTAACATACAACTGAATAAAAGAAGAGTCCTTGTGCAACTATTTGGGAAAAAATATCGCATTTAACTCACGTAGCATGTTCGATAAGATGGTCCATTGCTTTACGAATTAGGGCTAATCTATTGTCATCAACTGATGTTGGATAGTGATACTGTGTAAGTGTATCATCAGCACCCATGACTACTTAATTAGGATATATTTGTAGCATTCAAAAATTGACCATTTCATAAACAATTTAATTTAATTGTTGAACTTTGATTATCTTATTAGTTCCACAATAAAACATATTTTATCTTATGAGTGCTTGAATGGTGGACTATAATTTTCATGGTTACTAGTTATTTAGCACACTACTCTTGGGTTGGATAAGTATGTGTCCTTATCAGACAGTTCTTAAAGCTTTCATTATTTACAATCATCACATTTGATTTTGTTGGTCTTGCTAAACATAAAAGGACAATGGAGCAAACGCTCTGCTACAATTTGAAGGAACCAAAAAGGACTTACACCATTTGTTCTTTGGCTTCCCTAGCTTTAGTTGAAACTTAGTGTACATCAAAATGCAAACTTTATCAGTCGGTTGGAACAATAATTTCTTGCAATATGTTATCTTTATTCAATAGAAACAATCTTCTAGCTTGACTTTGTCAAGAGCATCTGAATCAGCACGACTAATTAACTCACGACATTCATGTAAATCCAAAATATTTGGGAGGAAGACATCAGCTTGGGAACTCCACTATTGATTCCGTAAGCTTTTAGTGAATCCTTATCCCCCCTTCTCTAGATTTTTTTATTTGTAAATTATATTGATCTATAGACTGGTTATGTTTTTCGGTGTTGTACTAAGTATTTATTTTAATTTGTCATCTGCTCAATCTCGGTTCTCATATCCATACCTAGTATTTGAAATCGTTGAATTAGATTTAAGGATGTAGCTAAATTTATGAAAATGTATTCAACCAAAACTATTGTATTACTAAAGGCTGAAATATTTTTTTTTTTAAAAAGGTAAGTATGCTATGTATTAAAAAGTTGAACAACTTAGCACTAAGGTAGTGCCAAGGCATGCATAACTGGAAACCTTCTGTACAAAAACTAAAAGAAGGCTTCTTACTGTGGAAGTACTATCTTTGTAGATATTCTATGAAATCTACCATGCTATTTTCATCCTTAACATCTTGAAGATTACATCAAAAGCAAAAATCATAGACAACTGTATTTAAGTTGTTGTACACTAGTGATCATCTTCCCTTCAGAACATATGGTATTCTTCTACTTGCATAAAATCCATCATTTGCAGGCAAGGACTATTATCCCGTACTTGTACTCTATTTGTTTTCTTTGTGGTTTGTTTTGCTTTCCACCTATATTTTGGTTCTATGTTCTAGCCGTGGAGTTCTCTTAGAATAAATTTTGTTTCCTTTCTTTCCTTTTGACACTTGCATTAAGTTTTAGAGCTCTTTTCAACTAATTTTTTGAGATTCCTGTAAATTGTGTGTGCTTTATCTGTGGTTAATCTTGATTTTGTGGAAGAGAAAATGAGATAATTGAATTGCAAGCAAGTATTAGCATTTTTATGATCAAGCTAACTTGAACTTATTATTTTGACAGATTAAGAATTTGAAATTTGAAGAACCAACCTACATCTAATTAGAGTGAAGCAGAAGTATGAGCAATTGAAAATGAAGATCAAGTTGAAGCAGAAGACAAATCTGTTTTTTTGTTTTTCAGGATTGTTTTAAAGATATTTTCATTTGTAGATGCTACAGTATTATTCTTTTTATGAGGGGATGATATTTTATGCTTTATAATTAGCATAGGTAATTTTATGTAAATGCGATATGTTAGTTCTTTGTAATTTACTATTAAATTTAATGTGAATAATCACAATATTTATTCATTACTTTGTGTTTAGTGATTGGATTTTCACATGTCATTGAAAGTTAGTAGAAAATTAATAAATGTAAAATCTGATTGCAAACATCCCTTTTAAAAATCAGATTTGTCATTGCAAAAAGATTGTTAATGACCAAAATGACAACTAATGAAGGGAAAAATCAGTCGCAAAAAAGAATTATAACGACCGGATTTCTTGTTGTCGCTACAAGTTTTTTAACGACCGGATTCCGGTCGATAAATTTTAACAACAGAGCTTTTAACGACTGGATTCAGGCTTTTAATGACTGAAATTCCTTTCGTTAAAGGTCATTTTTCTTGTAGTGGCTTGATTTTCCTAATGAGTTGGCATCGGTCCATCCGGTTTTCCATGTCTCTATGTTGAAAGAATGTGTTGGAGATTCGACATCCATTATCACCTTAGAAGGCTTGGGAGTGAAAGAGAACCTTTCTTATGAAGAAGTTCCGATTGAGATCTTAGACCGGCAAGTTAAGAAATTGAGGAACAAAGAGGTTGCTTCCGTGAAAGTGTTATGGAGAAACCATCTTATTGAGGGGCTACTTGGGAGGCCGAAGCCGATATGATGTCCCGGTATCCTCACCTTTTTCCTCCTACTCTAGCTTGAGGTAATGAGTTCCTCTTGGTTTGCTCTTGTTTGAAGTCATGTGTATTTTATTTGTTTCCATGATTTCCTTAAAATGCATGTTCGTGAAAAAGCTTAAGTTTTGAAAGAAAATGGCTTTTATGATTTGTTTTCCTCATGTTGTTGTGTATTGAGCATGAATTTCTTATGGACTTCATGAGATGAATTGTTGAACATGCTTTAGCTTGGAGTGGAGGTTTCCCCCTTAAATATGTGCTTTATGTATAAAATGCATATAGGCTCCATGAGATTGTGTTGAGCATTGCTTTTAAGTTTGGAGATGGTAGTTCCTCCTTGAATGTGAGAAATCTGAAAATTTCATGCACATTAGGTTGTTAGATGTAGTTCCTACTTCCATATGGTGTGTTGAGTATGTTTATCCTGGAGTTGATGTTTCCTCCTCGGTTGTGTGCATTCTGATGAGTTGCATGCATGATGGGCTGCCAGTCTTGAGCCTTTTCGTTTAGAAATGTGCATAGAATCTCATTCGAGGACGAATGATCCCAAGGAGTAGATAATGTAACACCCGGGATTCAAAAGAGGTAAAATTACAGATTTGGGAAGTTGCAGGTACCAACCGACGGTGGCCACCCACGGACAGTGGTAGGGATCATGGACCGTAGGTAGGGTCCATGGTTGGGCACCTCAGGAAATTTGGCAGACCCCGACCACTGCCTGACCAACGGATTGTACGTCAGATCACGGTCTGTGGTTTAGGCCTAAAAAGACAAAAATCTTTGTATTTAGTGACGGACCGTAGGTCGATCGACAGTCCGTCGGTCGGGGGTCTGTGGTTCGTGACTAGTGGTTATTTTTAGGGGTATGTGGGTCTTTTATGGTTCTAATTAGATTGAAGTGGTGTCGTTTTACCCAAGTCTAGACCACCTATATAAGTATTTTTAACCCCCAAATTCCCTCATTGAAGTCATTATTTCAAAACTCCAAAGAAATCCCGAAACTCTCACTCGAATATTCTCTTTCTAGAAGGTGGAAGAAGAAGGAAGAGATTGAAGCTAGGTCAAGTTCAAGTCTCCCAATCTTCAAGCTTTTGTGCGCTTTGTGACTAAGGTATGATGGCTTTTCATCCATGGGATCCTTTCTTCCATGGAGTCCCTTAAGATTCCCCAATTGTGAAGTCTAAATCCCCAATTCTAGTTAGAGTTTCTTCCAATGTTGTGGGTTATGATGAATGTTGATCCAATTGAGTGGATTATGATTGTTTATGATTGAATTGATAGAATTACATGTTTTTAGGATGAAATTACATGTACCCATGCCTATTCCATGATTCTAACCTAGAATTGATATAATTGGGTTGATGCCATGAATGGAAACTTTGTGGCCTAAATATATCCTTAAAGAATAGATGATTTATGATTAGAATTGCTTGAGACTGAAGCATAAAATATGATCATGAGATGTAGTTCTTTGAGTGTAAAGCCTAGACTATGAATTGTTGATTATTGATGATGTAGTGTGGAAGGAATACTTCCCACACTGAATTGCTAAGCATGATTGTATGAATGTGAAAGGTTTACTCACATGAATGATTCTAGGTTGAAATGATTGCTCACCTAAACTGAATCTAGACTAGAATGTTAAATAATTGATGAGGCTAGAGGCGACTACCCTTGACCTCCATATGAGAAGGATATGAGGTAATTTCCCATACTTCTTAGAATTGAACAAGAGGTGATTCCCCACGTTCCTACTATGATGGATGGACATGGAGGCGAGTACCCATGATCCTTATGAAATGATGTGGAGCCGAGTACCCATGTCATGTGATGTGGTTGTGGAGGCGAGTACCTATAATCCTAAAGTAAGCAAGGCAAGAGGCGAATACCCATTAGCCTTTATAAGTTAGGAAAAGAGGTGAATCCCCAAGTCTTTAAAAGTAAGTATGAATAATGTGAACTATGTTATGCATAATGAATAGCTTGGATTGTTGCTTGATATGCCTTCCATGAGGTAAGCTTGACTAGAGGTGGATGACCCAAGTCTTGACTAAGGATAAGTGAGGTTGCTTGGAAGTATTCCTCTTCTATTATGATAATTTATGTGCATTGATTATGCTTATGGTTTATATTGACTAACCATTACATTTATGTTGTTTATGCTAGCTATCATATTTAGTACATGTTTGTACTAACTCATACTCTTGCCTATATTTCTTATCAAAGTATAGGGTCCGGCGACATTGATTCTCACACTCGTGGCTAGGGTCATAGTTGATCAAGGAGTGATGATTTGGTGAGTCCTCATAGAATTCGAGGATTTGACCACCCATTTTCCTGTATGTCTTTCTTTTCATAGTTGGACTATTGTATGGGATGCGTCCCAAGATTATTCATGATGATTAAATGGTTAGAGACAATTGTATTAGACTTCCACTTGTGTATGAAAAACTTCGATTGTATTGAAAATGTTTTAAATTTCTGTACCATTTTCTATAACTTTATGTTATGATATGCTAAGTGGCTTGTATGAAGCCTCTCGGGGTCTTATATGCCTTGTTACATCTAGGGGGTACCCTGGGTCTTGACACTGACAGAGTTTTTGACTTACACCGAAATTTACTGCTATATATGGAAATACAAAAAAAAGTATAGCCCCTAGATCTAACAATGAATAAACATCTAAATGGAAGACTCTCAACGTACTTGTGACCACATTGGGAGAATCCTCCTAGTCCTGGCGAGCCTGAATAGCATACAACCTATTCTGGCGCTGACCACCACCAGTACTAGACGAGGCACCCTGCTGAGTTGGGCAACTTGTTGGCATTGTCGAAGTTGTAGACGCAGTCATTTTATCTCCTTGTCCCGTCCTGGAAGAAAGGAAATCCTGCAATCTATGACCAAATACACCCAAAATACCCATCTTTGCCAGCAAGACACTCATCTAGATGGTTCTTACGACACTTTTGGCAAGTTGGAAAAGTATGATTACCTGAAGCACTCACTTGTGACTTAGAGCCTAACGCCCTAACTTTATGATTGTGTCGAAATCTGGGGGACAGAGTTCTAGCTGATGAAGCTTTTGGGGTTGTAGACCTCTACTGAAATTGTGAGCGATTTCCACCGCCCACCTTTGCTGAAAGTATTCATAACTCCCTGGTCTAGATTTCTTGTTGTCCTTAGACATTTCCCTAAGCTTATCTCCCTCAACCTTCTGAGCATAAGTCATTAGCCTGGAGATATCCATGTCTCCTAATAGCATAGCATTCTTGCAATCGGTCTTGACCAGATCGGATACTCTAAACAAGAACTTGCTCATTTGTGCTCTCGAATCAGCAACCATATGTGGAGCATACCTGGAGAGTTAGGCTAATTTCATCCCATAGTCCAACAATCCAATCTCATAGGAGCTGCATTCTAACCCTTGTTTTCCTTCCACTGCGTGAACCAAATATGAGCCACATCCTTGAGTTGATAGGATGCTAACTCAACACTCTCAGTACCAGTCACTTGCATTATGCCAAGAATCTTCTTAACCTCATCAATGAAGTTTTGTAGGTCCTCACCAACCTTCGACCCTAGAAATTCTGGTGAATTCATACAAACAAAGTCTCGAACCCTAGCTGCAGCTGATCCACCAGTAGGGTTTGCAGGAACTGAGGCTTGTTGATTGTTCTGGTTCGCTACAGTCTAAGCCAATAGCTGGATTGCATTTCAGAACTCTACATTCGTAACCTCATGGTTTGGGATTGGAGGAACTGCATTACAATTGCAGGCATTAGCTCTGCGAGGAGGCATTATCTAAAATGTACAACAATGGATTAGAAGTAAGAGGTTGAATCACACCTTACGCACGATAAGAATAGCAAAGAAAGTGAAGTTTTCTTAAAACACATCGTAGCCTTCCCCTCATAGATGTGGCACGTGATGAGTCCACAAATTGGACTCATTTAGGGTTTTATTTTGATAGAAATAGTGTCCTCAAATGCTTATTATGTCTCAATATCTGATGAAAACTCTTAAGTTTCAGATATTTGAAGTTTTGGTGGAAGCATGGACACTTAGGCGCAAAAAGGTACAAAAAGGCTGAAAAGAACGAAGAAGCTGAAGCCTGCGTATCGCCAAGCACACTTGGCGACTCGCCAAAGGGACGCACTTCGCCCTTTGTTCCAATACGCCTTCCTGAAGGAGAAGGATAAAAAAGGCGATGAAAGAAGCAGTCGGTGCTTCACCGAATAGTTCCACAAAGCAGTACTATACCGCCCAATGACACAGAGCACGATGACACTGAAGGCTAGTGCAAGACGGCGACGAACTACACCAAAGGGCGAATCGCCGAGTTAATCGGCAATTTCGACTAACCTCGCCGAAAGATCCGTCAGCACTATTTTCTGAAGTCTATAAATACTAAACTTGTTATTAATTTTTAGGGAGTCGAACATTAATTTTAATTTCCAGAATAGAATAGTACTTTTTGGATATTTTCTCTCAAGTTTGGGGAGGGTTTTGGGGTACATGAAGAAAGAAGGATTTCATCTTCCCCAAGTTGGAAGTGGGTCTTCTCCATTCTTCTTCCTTTGCTTAAATCAAGGTTTAATTTCTTATACCCATTTGATTTTAGTATCATTTTAGGTGTATTTGTTATTTCTTAATGTGTGGCTAAAAAACCCCCATTCTTGGGGTGTGATTTAGCAAATATGTGTTGATATTGTTGTTGGGTCTTGCTTGATGATAGGATATATGTATTTTAATGGTGATTTCACCTAGTGGTTGTGGTTTAATTTAATGCGTTTGTAGTTGCAAATACAAAACCACCCATGTGTTTTCGATTTGCCCGAGAGGGAAGTCGCGAAACCAAGACCGCTAGACTGATGGCCTAAGGAGTGGGTTGACATGAGGTTCAACCTGAGAGGGTGAGCCCTAGTCCCATATCCTAACACTCAGCTCGAGAGATTTAGTGGGCTAAGGCGTAGGCTGGCCTTCATGCGGCAAATGGGTGTTCGAGAGGAACGCATTTGAAACTGTGTAAGTTGCCCGAGAGGGAACTTATTTCCATCTAAAGCTTAGCCTAGTCACTATTATCTTGTAAATTTCCTATCGAAGGCATGTACCCAACAATTTATCTCAACTTGTATTGCGGTCACACCCCAAGAACTCTTCCCCATACTTTATTTTCTTGTTATTTTCGTTGTTTATACTACTTGTGATTAAACCCCCAAATCTATATTTGACACTTTTGTGTCACCCCCCTTTTGATTTATTATGTTTTTAATTGTTAATATCTTTAGCTACGACTAGTTAGAAATAAATTTTATTTTTCTATCATTTCTCAAAACCACTCCCTTGGGACACGACCCCAACCTTTAGTTGGGTTACTATATTATTGACGATTGTAGACACTCGTATCGTAGGTTAGTGTCGGTGGTCATGTTAAGCATCAAATTGGCGCCGCTGCCGGGGAGTATTGTTATTTGGGAATTCGTAGTTAAATAAATTTTTTGATTCTTTCTAGTTTTAGTGTTACTAATCTAAATTGTAGTTTTGTTTTGCTAGTTTGAATATCAAAGCAGGGAATTAAGGATGGAAGTCCATTATGGATACCACACGGATCATCCCCTTCTGAAACTATTGAACCTCAGGGACAACCTCCTGACCTTTAAACAGGAAGGGGATGAGACTATTGAGGAAATGTGGCTGAAGTTTCAAGCGGTGCTTCAACTATGCCCATCTCACGGGATGATAGACAAGGGGCTACTGGCGTGCTTCTACAGCAGTCTAGGACCTGAGAATAGAGATACAGCCGATCAAATTTGCTCGGGTGGTATGCTACACCAACTCTATGAAGTTGTAGAAAAATTCCTTGATGGAATGGTAGAAGCCAATAAAGAAGCCAAAAAGAAGCAGGAGTGGGACACACTAGCTACCCAGTTGAATGCTCTATCTACTAGAGTCACGAAATTGGAGGTACAATCCATGGGGAAAGAAAAACACTCCTCTCTTCGAGAATGTAGACATGGGAAGAAGCAGAGAGGTATACAGGATGATGAAGCCATGTCACTCATTCAACAAAAGATTGAGGCACATGAGAAGATGTTGAATGAGATGAAGGAAAACGTCAAAATTCTAAACGAAGTGTCAGCCTCTCACTCCATGACAATTCAACTTTAGGATGCTCAAATCACCCATTTAATGATGGGTCACTATCCTTCGTTCGCCGAAGATTCACCTAATTACACCATGGGTGATTTCGAGGACGAAGAGTAGTCTTTGACTTGCGTCATGCCGCGACGTTAACTCAGGCATTGTTTGGGAGGCAACCCAAAACCCCATATTATCTTATATTGGCGTACTAGTAAAATAATAGTGTCTTAGTTTTATAGATTGAAGTGTAATAGGTGCCAAAGAGGTGCATAATGGCGAGCAACAAACCCAGTTGGCGAGTCGCCGAAGAAGCCGGCAATCAAATCTATTCCACCGTTTGACTTAAGATATCTTCAAAATTTGGAGTCTGTAAAACTCGGCGAGCTCATGACAGTTTCGGCGAATCGCCCACCTGATTGACGACCTAGATGGTCACCGCCATTTGAACAGCCACAACTGCTGAGAAGTTTTGTAAAATTCGATGAAGTAAAAATTTGTTTGGCGAAGCGTCGAATCACTCAAAAACAAAAATGCGACCACCGAATGGGAACAAACTGGATAAGCTGTAGGCCAACACACAAAAAGGTAGCTAATTAATCACTCGAGAGCGTATGGTTGAAGATAGGCGCATTGGAATGCTAAGAAAAGTTGTACAAAGCTTGATGAATCACTCGGCAATGCACCAAACGTCCCCAACATACCTTCTGCTTTACGCGACATCTGTTAAAGGACTCCAACTCGAAACAACTGCCTAACCAGGATTATTCTCTAGCCCTATCTCTGTCTTTCTTTAATTTGACCTCTGGATTATTGTTATATATTTGACGACAAATATATTTTGATTGTGGTAGGGTGAGGCTCACCTTTATTTGCTTGCTATGAATGTCTGTGTTTTTGTATATATTTGGGTTGTCTGTTTAAAGTGGCGCTTTATATTTTTTTGCGATTGTTTAAGCTTATGGCTTCTTCCTGGTTTTAATTGATTGCAAATTTTGACCCTTCCGAAAAATTATTATTATTTTCGCCATCGCTTGTGTTGAAAGTGGATTTATCGTACAAATTTAAGTCTCGGTTTCGATCAATACCGATGACTTGAATAATGCTCTCAATTGAACGAACATGAACGTGCGGCTGTGACGAGACCAAATGAACTTGCATAGACAATATGTGAACTTTTTGCATCTCGTTGTGATTAGCCATTTATTGAATTGATTTTCTCTTGTGATAATCGTTGCACACTAGCGAAAGTGTATAGTCTTGTTTGGCTTTAGTGTCGATGTCGTGTGTGATGAGCATACTTTGAACCTTGCATGAATAAACCTAGAATTTGCCCTGTTAGTCTGATTGATTTAGTAAGGTGTGCTCTTGAAATGATCTTAGGCAACTTTAAAGTGTGTGAGCCAATTTGACATATACCTCTTTTGTGACCTATCCGTGAGCGTGTGAAACTCTTTTGAACACCCCTTGAGCCTTACCTTTCTTTGGAAGAAACTTGATGAAAGCTAGACCTTTCTTAACCCATCACCCATAATCCTCATGAAGTTGTGGTTAGTTTGAATAGCCAACTTAAGCCAAAAGCCTAAGTTGGGGGTGTGGTGCAAAGAGAAGGAAAATCAAGAAGTGCAAGAAAGACCCTCTTACCCATGATTTTGAGAAAAATGGAACCCTTCCATATAAAAAAAGAAGAGAAAATAAAAGAAAGAAAAGAAAAAGAAAAATAAAAAGAATGAAAAAAGAAAGTTGTGGAATAAAGTACAAAAGAAATGGGGTCTCCTAACAATTCATGAGAAGCGAATAATATGATGACTCATGAGCACTAAAGAAAATGATGAAGGAAAAGGGAAGGAAATGTTGTGAGCACCACATTCATGAGGATCTTTAGTCACTAAGCCTAAATGACCATACCTTTGCACTCAGGCCTATTACAAGCCTTAGAAAGACCTTTTTGATCTTGAGCAAGCCGAACCAAAGGTTGATTGGAAAATAAGGGCAAACTTATGGGTGAAAACATGCATTGTGTTCCTCTTTTTGAGTGTGAGTGTTGCATCTGATTCTTGATCTTAAATTGATTTACCCCTATGCGTGAATATGAAATCATTCTTTGTATGAGGGCATTCAGATACCGTTGTTGAGCATGAACTTGCATTAGTAGCAAGTATCGTGAGCATGAGAAATCTTTGGTAGTGGTGTGTCACAACTTGAATCTTTGAGTACACAGTTGATCTTCGCATGAGTAATTTGAGTCTTGTTGTGTATGTTCATGATTTATTCTTGTGTAGCACTATTTGAGACACTTTGTTGAGTGGCTGAACTTGAGTTTGATTGAGGACAAGCAAAAGTTTAATTTGGGGGTGTTGATGAGTCCACAAATTGGACTCTTTTAGGGATTTATTTTGATAGATATAGTGTCCTCAAATGCTTATTTTGTCTTAATATCTGATGAAAACTCTTAAGTTTCAGGTATTTGAAGTTTTGGTGGAAGCATGGACACTTAGGCGCAAAAAGGAACAAAAAGGCTGAAAAGAACGAAGAAGCTGAAGCCTGCGTATCGCCAAGCACACTTGGCGACTCGCCGAAAGGACGCACTCCGCCCTTTGTTCCAGTATGCGAAGCCCTGAAGGGGAAGGATAAAAAAGGCGATGAAAGGAGCAGTCGACGCTTCGCCGAATAGTTCCGCGAAGCAGTACTATACCGCCCAATAACACAGAGCATGACGACACTGAAGGCTAGTGCAAGACGGCAACGAACTACACCAAAGGGCGAATCGCCGAGTTAATCGGCAATTCCAACTAACCTCGCCGTAAGATCCTTCAGCACTATTTTCTGAAGTCTATAAATACTAAACTTGTTATTAGTTTTTAGGGAGTCGAACATAATTTTAACTTCCAGAATAGAATAGTACTTTTTGGATATTTTCTCTCAAGTTTGGATAGGGTTTTGGGAGACTTGAAGAAAGAAGGATTTCATCTTCCCCAAGTTGGAAGTGGGTCTTCTCCATTCTTCTTCCTT
This sequence comes from Solanum raphanifolium, assembly GCA_036250405.1. Taxonomy (NCBI): domain Eukaryota; kingdom Viridiplantae; phylum Streptophyta; class Magnoliopsida; order Solanales; family Solanaceae; genus Solanum; species Solanum raphanifolium. The sequence continues at coordinate 28,210 of JAJOOE010000645.1, read as the reverse complement.
TGCTTAAATCAAGGTTTAATTTCTTATACCCATTTGATTTTAGTATAATTTTAGGTGTATTTTATTATTTCTTGATGTGTGGCTAAAAACCCCATTCTTGGGGTGTGATTTAGCAAATATGTGTTGATATTGTTGTTGGGTCTTGCTTGATGATAGGGGATATATATTTTAATGGTGATTTCACCTAGTGGTTGTGGTTTAATTTAATGCGTTTGTAGTTGCAAATAAAAAACCACCCATGTGTTTTCGGCTTGCCCGAGAGGGAGGTCGCGAAACCAAGACCGCTAGGCTAATGGCCTAAGGAGTGGGTCGACATGAGGTTCAACCCGAGAGGGTGAGCCCTAGTTCCATATCCTAACACTTAGCTCGAGAGAGTGAGTGGGGTAAGGCGTAGGCTAGCCTTCATGCGATAAATGAGTGTCCGAGAGGAACGCATTTGAAATGGGGTAAGTTGCCCGAGAGGGAACTTATTTCCATCTAAAGCTTAGCCTAGTCACTATTATCTTGCAAATTTCCTATCGAAGGCATTTACCCAACGATTTATCTCAACTTGTATTGCGGTCACACCCCAAGAACTCTTCCCCATACTTTATTTTCTTGTTATTTCGTTGTTTATACTACTTGTGATTAAACCCCCAAATCGATATTTGACACTTTTGTGTCACCCCCTTTTGATTTATTATGTTTTTAATCGTTAATATCTTTAGCTACGACTAGTTAGAACTAAATTTTATTTTTCTATCAATTCTCAAAACCACTCCTTGGGACACGACCCTAACCTTTAGTTGGGTTACTGTATTAGTGACGATCGTAGACACTCGTACCGTAGGTTAGTATCGTTGGTCATGATAAGCATCAGCACACTTCACACCATGAAACACACTCTACTTAGTGCGGCTTTCATACTCCCTAGGACTTTTAAACCTGGCTCTAATACCATGTTTGTCACTCCCCAAGGCTATCCTCTAGACGTAACACGGGAACTAGGATCACGAGTGACCCCAAGCTAACCCTGAGTATGGCATATATCAAGTATGCTAAAAATATAACTAAGATAAGCGAAAGCATAGCTAATAAATGAGTCAAAACTAAAGGACGCCAACTGGAAATATATTTGAATATCTGGGAGAAAACAACCCCAAAAACACTTAACACTAACACCAAGTCTGAATCTACTACTATGTCTGAAAAGCCTCTAACTGAATTGAGTTGTTGGGACATTCCCCCAGCTAACTCTAACAAGACTGAAAACTGAAAGTAAAGACTAAACTAAAAGGCATGCATATTGTCCTCGAAGTATGAGGACTCACCACTGGAGCTTCTGAAATCGAATCGAGAATCGATCTAAGCGTGATTTGGCAGCTAAGTGCATGAACCAACATTATGAAACGATGTAGTGCAAAGTATGCATCAGTACTTGGAATGTATTGAGCATGCAAGATATAGATATGTTAAGCTGAACAGGGTATATATGCTAAACAATGCATAACTGAGCAATGATATAATTTGAGCAAGAATATAGATACTGAAGTATAACTGAAAAACTAAGCTGAACGCAATGGCTAAGTACTAATCATGAAGATAACATGTTGAACTGTATACTGAAGTAACAATTGAAAACCTTGTCAATGCACTAAGAGTCTGACTGTGGGAGCTATTATTAACTGATATAAACCACGTGAGCTAAATGTGGAGTCCGATGTATACACCCCCATCGAGAGGACCCACTATACCTTTCCAGGGGTATAAAGGCATGATTGTGGCGTGATCACTAAAAATTGATGCCTAACAGATAGGACTTTTGAACATACGTTGGCACTTAGTTCTGGGACTTTGAGGGTTCGCTGAACCCTAGTCCAACTCAGTGCTAAGTCTACTCTCGACCGAATGTATATGAAGTTAAAATGCACTAATATACTAAATAGCTCAAACTACAGACATGCTAACTGAGAATGCAATATTTATATATATTGAGAACATGCCATTCAAAATCTAAAGCATAGTTTTCTATCTGATTGGCCTAGCAAGTATAATTCATGAACTAGGATAAGTTTACACAAGCTAGGGTTTTGAGTGCTATGCATGGAATTATACTAAAGTATCAAGAAATAAGTTATTTAGATCAAAGGAACCATAATCACATTAAATCTTGAAAATCTAGAAACCATAAGTCTGAACAATTTATGAGAATCTAAAGAACTAACTGAATTCTAGGGACCTAATGGGTGAAAGGAACCCACTAGTGAAATCCCACATACCTGTTGATGAAATCTACGGAGAAATCGTTAACATTTCAGGGCTGAACTTCGAAGAACACCTCTGCTTGTTCTTGGAAGAAACTGGTGACTTTTCCTCTTCTTTTTTCTGTAAGTTGGGTGATTTTTTTAGAGAATGAGGGTTTTGGGTAGGTTCTAACAAGATTAGTAGGCTTAGACTAAGTAAAACGATGTAGTTTAGGCATTAAACGACGTACTTTAAGTGCCCAATGCATAGGTAAAGGAAAAAAATGACCCTGACTTAAAAGCTGACAAAGGCCCTTCACGGTGAGATTGACGGGCCATCCTTTGAACCACTGCCCATCAACTGGATCGTGGTTTGTGGCCCTGCCCAATAGGCCTCTAATGAAACGAGCAACACTTTTTACTCTGAGCTTGGATTTTAGCAAACTTGATGGCGTTAGAAAGAGGACTCAATTATCTTTAATTTGATAGGTCATGGGCCACCTTATTCTTTTTGTGCTAAAATATATGACAGTTTGATGTTTACCCAAAAGCCCTTTCTTTCCAAATAACTGTCGACCCTCACCAACAGCCAGACCTACGGTCCGTAGGTCCAACCACAAACCGTACTGGTCGGCCGTGGGTGGGATCAGAGACCCATAAATCCTAGATCCCAACGAGGGGACCAACTTACATAGCATGGGTCCATCGATGGACCATGGACCACGACCCTAGGTCTAATCTCCTTGGACCCGAGGTGTTACAACGGGACCCTATACGGCCTGTGGTGGCTTGTATGGTCTGTTTAGGGGTCACTACAAGTCACTCATAAACTTTAAAGTTTTGAGTCAACTTAAAAGGATTATATCTCTCAGAACATAATGAATTAGGTGGCCCATGACCTAACAAATTAAACGTCTATGAGTTTTCCTTCCAACGCCACCAAGTTTACCTCATTTCGAGTTCAAAGTAAAAATTTATGCTCATTTTAATAAGTCCCCGCCAGTTAGAAGAATGTTCACGGATGGCTATACGGCCCTTGAAGTGTTTCACGGACCGTGGAGCCTTGAACGATGTGTGAAACCTTCCTTTAAGGGCACTTCATCAGATTTATAAGCTGGGGTCATTTGGTGTTTCTCCTATGCGTTTGGTACTTATACTACGTCGTTTCAACCCTTATTTCAAACCTAAACCATGAAGGTTTACACCTTATTAAGGGCTTAAAAAGTATTAATCAGTTCGTTTACATTCGTTAACACTTCAAGTCATTAGAACAAGATTCCAAGAGGAGAAAAACTAGTGTTTCAAACGTTCTTTGAGTTTAATCGATTCCGTCAATAAGTCTATTCTTATAGGTATGTAAGGCTGTCATATTGTTGGACTAGTTCGTCCGCACACCTTACATATGTCAAAGTTCATAGAAAGTGTAATCTAGGGTTCTATCCTTAGATTTGAGTAATCTAGGGTTCTATCCCCAGATTTGAGTGTTCTTGAGATGTGTTGATGTTGAGTTCTGAGTTCTCGAGTTTCTGATTATTGAATTTATATTCCTAATTATTGAACTGATGTAGATTGTACATTAAGATTTATTAAGTTGATTGTTCATGTCTATTCTTCAGCATGGACCCTATCCCTGAGTATTGATTGAGTTCTTATTGAGAATGTTTTAATCAAACGTAATTGTTTTAACTTAGTTTTGGGAAAGAAAAAAGGATTCTCAAGAAAGAGTTTGAAAAATGATTTGAGAAAAAGTATAAGGGAACTAAGTAGTCCCAAATGTATCATTTTGTTACATTGAGAAGAGAAGTATGATTTATGATTAGTATGACATTCGATTATGCCATCAATGTGTAAGCAGTATGACATCTTTATATGTCATCAATGTTTATGTGTTATGACTTCCCGATTCATAATGATTAGATTACAATAAACATTTGTTTTAAACTGTTTTTTTTTTTTTAGAAAGTAAAGCAGAGTTTGAGTAGATTTCAAAGAGAAATTTTGATTTCTAAATGAATTTATGAATTCAGATATACTTCAGAGCATTACCTCTTTTAAAAGGGTATTTTGAGTAATTACCTCAAAAAAGAGAAAATAGTATGTTTTATACATTTGAGCATGATTATATATTACTGAAACATAGTATTGAGCACTGGTATGGGGATGAGTTCAGACAATTCAAAATCCTTATAAACCATGTATGCTAACATGGGTAAAAGATCATACTTTTTAGATGAATCCATATTTTCTTAGTGGATCCACTTGGTTGAAAGGTTATATACCCCGGCACAGTATAGGAAAGTTCTACTAGACTCTTTCTACTAGAATAGACTCACCAACATGTGCAAAAATATTGAAGCAATCAAGAAGTTGTTTGTGGGAAATGTCGAACCTCATGTCTACATAAGGAGTCACAAAAGACAAACTTGCAACTTGATCAAATAAGGCATAAACATTAATAGAAAAGGCTTTAAGCATAACATTAGAAACATTTGGTGAGTTCTCCACTAGACATAGCATACATATTGCTTGAACTTTTGCCTGCTCCTGAAGTAGCACCCCTTGGTGCAGTCCTACCCAGTGGGGGTGCCGAAGAATCTTAGGCCCTTCTTCCCCTGTTACCCTGGTTCCACATTAGTAATTCCCTAGAAAAGTGACCCACCCTTCCACACTTGTAACAACTATTAATACAGACATGATATTCCCCCAGATGAAGCTTACCATACATACCACAGAGTGGGTTGCGAGTGAACCCTTGTGCCACAGTGCCCTGCGACTGAGAACCCTGAGCTCTGAAATTTCTAGGAGTTCTTGTTCTTGTTCATTGGTGCAATCACACTAGCAAATGAAGGAGCAGGTCCATATGGCCTTTGTTGGAAAGATGACCGATTTCTATTCTTGGTCTTCTACTAGCTGAACTCATACTTTGTTGTCTTAGCCCTCTTAGTTCGGAACTCTGCCCTGTCTTTCAATACGTCTTCCTCCACCTGTTGTACATGAATCATAAGACAAGGTATGTCCATGTACCCTATCAATATAACTATCTTCCCTTCCTTATTAGATATATGGGATAGCCTAGACACAAATAAACTCGTTCTGCTTCTCATATTAGCCACTATTTCCGGAGCATAGCGAGATAGTAGAGTGAACTTGAGGTTGTACTCTTACACACTCATAGACTCCTGCTTGAGATTAAGAAACTCTCTTGCCTTGGCTTCCCTTAGCTCTTGAGGAAATATGTGCCCTAAGAAAGCATTCTCAAACATAGTCCAACCTAAGGGTTGTGCACCTTTTCCTCTAGTCTTTTTCCATTAGTCGTACCATATCCTGGAAACACCCTTGAGCTAGTATGTAGCCAACTCCACACACTCAGCATCACCAACATGCATGACCTTAAACACCTTTTAAAGCTGAACCACAAAGTTTACTGGATCCTCAGTGAGCTTTGACCCACTGACTCCGGGAGATTCATTCTTAGAAACTCTTGGACTCTGGGCGTATCAATCACATCTTGACGGGCAGCTCCATGATGACCATTCTTTGAGGTCACCACTTGAGTCAATATCTTAATAGCATTCCTAAACTTAGCATTGGTGACATATCCATAAGGGGGTTGCACTCCTGTTGCTTTAAGACCTTATTAACCTTAAGGATTAGCATTCCTCTAAGAAAGACGTCCTCGAACAACTCTTTATGGAGGCATGATCTGAAAACACATGTGTAAGCACGAGTTAGAAGAAACTTTTATAGAGTTGAACTCTATCGCACGAACATGAGTAAGAAGAAAGTCAAAAGTTTCTAAATGTCGTAGCCTCATCATTATATGTGGTGGACTTCACACCGATAAGAAGGAATCTACTAGACACTAATGTTGCCATTCTATATAGCGGAATAGAGATATGTCGAGTATCATGAAGAATATCTAAATTGGAGTCTATTTCTCTCTTAGGAGGGACTCGAGGAAGATTATCTTGAAATACCTCTGGAAACTCACTCACAACTGGAACTGACTGAATAGGCGGTGGCGGTGTCTCAACACTAGAGCCGTTAACTCGGACTAAGTGATAGATGCACCCCTTGAAAACTAACTTTTTGGCCTTAAGGTAGGAAATAAAATGACCCTTAGGCACTGCTAAACTACTCCTCCACTCTATAACTGGCTTATTAGGAAACTGAATTTTAACTACTCGAGTTCTACAATCAACTAAGGTATAATAAGCATGAAGCCATACTATACCTAGAATAACATCAAAGTCCACCTTGTCTAACTCGACTAAGTCAGCCATGGTATCCTTGGGATTAATAGAGATGGTACAGTTAAGATAAACTCTCTCAGCTAGAATACACTCAACCTAGAGGTACCCCCTAGATGTAACATGGCGTATAGAACCTTGAAGGACTCCATACAAGTCACTTAGCTCTCATAACATAAGAAATAGAATAATAAGAGTAAAACAATAGTCCAAGTCCAATAGTTTTTTTAAAAGAAAAGCGGAAGTCTAAAACAGTTGTCTCCATATAACCATCTAGTACAATAGAAAGAAATTGGGCCTAGCCCATGCATCATATACAAAAGTGAAATACAAGAAAGAAACTAAAACAATGAAATTCATCCTAAAAGAATGAGGACTCACCAAGCTTGGGAAATCAATCAAGTCAACCACTAGCTAGAAACTGGGAACCCTGAATATCGAACCCTACATTTGGGGAAAATGTAGGCAAGAGTATGTGTTAGTACAAAACAATGTACCATGTATGATAGCCATGCATAAAACATTTAAAACATGCTAAAAAAGGGCATTTCATTTCATGACATGCAATTGACGAAGCTACAACATGATATAAGAAGGTTGGAAAATATACTTCATAAAAACATCGTCAATGCAAGCTAACATCATCGTTGAACGTATGTGAGATACTTCTTGAAGTAACCTTAGTTCATTATTAATGTGGGGAATTAACCTTAACCGACATAGATACCATGTGAGCTATAACATGATCCCTCGGTGTCTCCAACACCGAAGAGGGTTGTCCTACTTGCCAAGCTAGAACCTTGAACTTCTAGCTTAAGTGGATACACTAGCTAATCATCCTATGGGGGGGACATAGTTAAGGCATAAGGAGATTGTTACTAGAAACCCGACCTCTACTAACGGGAGAGCTTCCATCTCAAGATATTGCTTCTAGAAACCCGACCTTTAGTAACAGGGGAGCTTCCATCTCAATATCAATATTCTCTCGGTGCTAAGCATATATCCCATGGAATAGTCTTTTCTTACTTATTCTCATTATCCATGGAAAGGTATCCTAGGATAACCAATCCAAGCTAGTTTCATTAAGATAGCTCTTACTCTTTGATTCAATTAGGTGAGAAAGCTTTCAACCTAAGAATCCTTATTATGTGAGAAACCCTTTCACATCATGCTAGTATGTGTTTATGAGAATATCCTTTCAACATCATCATTGGTACTTTACTCTTAAAGCACCCTTAAAACATTTGCATAGATTTCATAAGAAAATGCATAACTCCATAATTTACCGCTTGAGGTTCAAAACCCACTTTCAATCATCAATACTTAGAAAACATGGGTTAGATATGGATTTCATCATAAATTCATGTAAATCTATCAATACATGCTTAATTTCATAAAACTCATCCTTTATAATCAAAATCCCACGTCATATGCTCATAACTTAGAAAACATGGGGATTACATTGGTTCATAGGGGAAAAACATCATAAAACCATATTATTTCATCAATTCATTCATAGAAGGTCATAATTCAATCATTTAAATTAATAATGAAAAGAACCCATGCCAATTGAAGAAAACTCTAACTCAATTGGGGAATTCTAGCTTTTGAAATAGAAGGATTTGGGAACTCTATGAATGGAAGGAATCCATGGATGAAATCTATCATACCTTGAAGCCAAATTCTAGCCTTCAATGGAGGAATTGAGACCTTGACTTGAAACCCTAGGTTGAATCCTTCTTCTTCTTAAAGTTTCTAGAGAGAGAAATATTTTGGAGAGGAGAATTGATATCTTTTATGATTTTGGAAGAATGACTTGAATGGGTTGAATTTGGGGGTTAAAATGCTTATATAGGGTCTTAGACATAGGCAAAATAGTATTAGGCTAGATTAATTACGAAAAGACTCAACTGCCCCTAAAAATAACTGCCAGCAGCTGGCCCACGACTTGAGACTGATGGACCGTGGATTGACCAATGGTCCATCCTGCACACTCGTTAGTGAGTTCAGAGACTTTGGTCCTGACCTACATCTCCTAGACCATGAGGTGTGGGTCTATCGATAGTTCGTGGGTCCAGCCGTGGTTCCAGCCTAGACAACTTTTTGGTGGCCCTTCCACGGACCGACCTACGGTCCGTGGTTCAACCCACGGGCCATGGTTGGCCCTTATGGATGGCACTTGGAAGTTCTAGTAAAATGCTATTAGGACCTTTCTCGAATCCGGGGTGTTACAATATCTCCATCTTGGGATCATTCGTCCTCGAATGAGATTCAAACTAGTTTTAAAAGATTAAGAGAGGAACTAACAACCTAACCTACATTGCAACTTCATCTAAATGCATATAACCAAGGAGAAACTATCGACTCCAAGCTAGGACGTTCTCAAAACATCATAAGAGGGGTGAAACTAAGTCTAATACCCCATCATGCATGAAATGCACAAATCAGGGAGGAAACATCAACTCCAAGCTAAACATACTCAATGCATCGTAAGGAAGGCACTACATCTAGCAACCCAATAAGCATGAAATTTCAAAATTTCTCATGTTCAAGAAGGAACTACCTTCTCCAAGCTAAAAGCAATGCTCAACACAATCTCGTGGAGCCTATATGCAGTTCGTTCTTAAAAAGCATAGCTTAAGCATGTTCATCAACTCATCTCATGAAGTCTATAGGCAACTCATACTCAAAGCACCACAAAACTGAATCATATAAACTCATTTTCTTTCAAAACACAAGTTTTTCATGAACATGCATAACATAAGGAAATCACGGAAACACATAAAACGCATGACTCCAAAACAAAGGACAAACCAAGAAGAACTCATTACCTCAAGCTAGAGTAGGAGTAAAAGGAAAAAGATGAGGATATCGGGATATCATATCGGCCTCGGCATCCAAAATAGCACCCTAAACTAATTGATTCCTCCACAACACTTTCACGGAAGCTACTTCTTTATTTCTCAACTTCTTTACTTACTGGTCTAAAATCTCAACTGAAACCTCCTCATAGGAAAGGTTTTCCGTAACTCCCAAACCTTCTAAAGGAACTATGTATGTCGGATCACCAACATATTTATTCATCATAGAGACATGGGAAACCTGATGCACCGATGCCAACTTATTTGGCAAATCTAACTCATAAGCACCCTTACCAACACGCCTCAAAATCTGATATAGGCCCATATATCGGGGACTAAGCTTCCCTTTCTTACCAAACCTCATTACACCCTTCATGGGTGAGATTTTCAAGTAAACCCAATCATGAACATGAAACTCAAAATCCCTTCTTCTCACATCGGCATATGACTTTTTTCGACTTTGAGCCATTTTCAATCTTTTGCTAATGAGCCGAACTTTCTCAATGGCCTCGGGTACCAATTTGGGACCTATGAGGGCAATTTCACCCACCTCAAACTAACCTATGGGAGATCTACACCTCTTACCATACAATGCTTCAAATGGAGCCATATCAATACTCGAGTGATAGCTATAGTTATAAGCAAACTCAATCAATGGAAAATGGTCATCCCAATTACCCTTAAAATCAATCACACAAGCTCTTAACATATCTTCCAAAGTTCGATAGTACGCTTTGCTTGCCCATCGGTTTGTGGATGAAAGGTCGTACTAAGCTTAACATGAGTACCAAGACCCTTTTGGAAAGACTTCCAAAACTGAGAAGTGAATTGGGTACCACGATCGGAAATAATGGACAAAGGCACTCTATGCAACTTTACCATTTCCCTCAAGTGCATCTTGGCATATTCTTCCACTGAATAAGAATCTTGACTGGAAGAAAATGAGCTGATTTCGTCATCCGATCTACTATAACCCAAATTGAATCATGTTGTCGCCGGGTGCGAGGCAACCCAACAATAAAGTCCATATTCAAATCTTCCCACTTCCAAGTAGGAATGCTAATGTCTTGGGATAAACCTCCCAGTTTTTGATGCTCAACCTTTACTTGTTGGAAATTTGGACACTTAGCCACAAATTTCGCAATATCTTTCTTTATCTCATTCCACTAATAGACCTTCCGTAAATCACGATACATCTTAGTGTGTCACGACCCAGGGGTACCCCCTAGATGTAACATGGCACATAGAACCCTGGAGAACTCCATGTAAGCCACTTAGCATATCACAACATAAGATAATAGAAAAGTGCAGAAATTTAAAACATTTTTCAATACAATCGAAGTCTTATAAAACGAAGTGGAATTCTATTACACTTGTCTCAAACCATCTAATACTTGGAAAGAATTAGGGACATAACCCATACAAAATCTAAACATAAAAGAAAGACATAAAAAAACATAGTGGTCAAATCCTAGATGCTATGAGGAATCACAAAATCTTCACTTGCTTGCTTCTACTAAGAATCTAGCCATGGGAATGGAACTCAATATCGCTGAACCCTACATTTGATAAGAATGTAGGCAAAAGTATGTGTTAGTACAATAATGTACTAAATATGATGGCTAGCATAAATAATCAACATAAGCATATAAGAGGCATTAGTCAACATAAGACATATACCATAATCATAAGGGACAATAACATAAGTCATAAGCATAGGAGACAACATAATAAGACATAGGCTATAAGCATAAGAGATAGCAATATAATCATAGGCATAATCAATGCACCTAGCTTAACATAACATAAGAGAAACACTTCATAAGCCACCACAAGGCAAGTTTGTGCAATGCATGGATAGGATCCCATAATCCCACCCACGCTAAACAAGTCACTTTAAGTCCTCATGCATAATTATCATCCTTTGATCTCATCCTTATCTTATTTCTCATAGACAAGGGAACCTTCACCTTTAGTCAAACATATCAAGGAAATCAACTTATAGCAACATTCCAAGTTAGGCATACATCATAAGCATAAGTCCTCATATCAATACATACTTACAATACTCCCTTGAAGTATCCTTGTTCATTATTCATGTTCATATTCTTATTCATATTGGAAAAGCATAATTCATAGTAATGTTCATTACATAAATCATCATCACATAAGAAGAACATATCATAACTACCCTCAAAGCATACGTGTGCAATGCATGACTAAGACCCCATAAATCGCACCCATGCTAAGTAAAGCTTCTTGAGTAACCATAATTCATAATTCATATTCTTGTTTTGGGAATAAGCCTTAACCGATATAGACCATGTGAGCTTAACATGGAATCCGGTGTTACCCACAACGAAAAAGGTTGTCTTACTTGCCTAAGGTAGAACCATACTCTTAGATTAAGTAGATCCATTAGCTAAGTAACCTACGGGGGCACGTAGTTTATGGGATAAGGAGATTTCTACTAGAAACCCGGCCTTTCTATTGGAAGAGTTTCCATCTCATATTCAATATCCACTCAGTGCTAAGTTAATTCCCACGGAGTTCATATTCATGGAAGAATGTCTTGACAATCAATCCAACATAATTCATAAGATAGCTCATAGATCATGTGTGAGAATAACCTTTCACCGTCCATGTCTTCATATAGATTCAATAGGTGAGAATAGCCTTTCAACCTTAGAATCATCATATAGTGAGAAAACCTTTCACATTATATCATATTCATACATACGTGTGTAAATGAGAATAATCTTTGAACAACACAAAAATTAGATCATGATCATATTCACTTTACTCTCAAAGTGTTCTTAAAGCATATACTAAACTTCATAATTCATGCATAATATCATAATTTGCCTTTCAAGGATCAAAGCTCATATTGAATCAACACATATAGAATTCACTACATTAGACATGGATAATAACATAATTCAAATAACCCAATTACTACAAGCATAATTTCATAATATCCTTCTTTCATCCACAAACCCACATTACAAGATCATAATTGATAAATATAGGGATTTCATGGGTTCTTGGGGATTTCAACATAAAAACCATAATAAATCATCAATTCAATCATAACATAAAGTAATTCAAGAATTCAAATCGTTTTTGAAAGGAACCCATGACTTTGGAATCAAACCCTAACTTTTGGGGATTTCTATCTTTCAAATTGGGATTTTGAAGGGACTCCATGGATGAAGAGCTACCATACATGCCTTAGTATCAAGACTATATTAATCATCATATCTTACAAGTAATAATTCATGTACATATACTTGATTTCATTCAATTCACATCTATATGCTTCAATCTTAAGCAATCTAGTCATACTTCATCATTTTACCCCCAATCTCTATCTCTACTAACCATGGTTCATCATACAACATTAATCACATTCAATTCATGTCTATATGCTTAACTATCAAGAGGTCTACAATATAGTTCATCAATTCTAGAAGATTACATCTAAATCCTCAATTTCCCCTTTCATGACATAAAACCCATTTACTTCAATTTCATCTCTCTAGACATGGGTTAGGCATGTAAACATGAAATTTCATCTTAAAAACATGATATACTACTAATTCAATCATAATTGTTCATTATCCATTCAACTGGATCAACAAACAACAATACCCACAATATAGAAAGGAAGCCTAACTAGAATTGGGGATTCATCGGGCTTCATGGATGAAAGGGATCCATGAATGAATAAGCCATCATACCTTGATTATAAATCCTATCAAGCTTGAAACAATGGATTCTTGACTTGACCTAGCTTGACCCTCTTCTTCTTCTTCTTCTTTGAGTTTTCTAGAGAGAGAATTTTTGGAGAGGATGAACATTGGGAATTATTTGGGTTTTGGAATAAATGACTTAATTGGGTGAGTTTTGGGGTTAAAATGACTTATATAGGGGTCCTAGGCTTGGAACGACATAGCTTTGAGTTAAAACAATTGGGAAAAGACCCAAGAACTCCCCTGACTGGAAACTGCCGAAATGGCATGAAAGAGGCCTTCACAGGTCGTCATTATCACCATGGCCCGTCAAACGGGTCGTGAAGAATTTCAGCCTGACAGTGCTTCACTATTTTGGGCATAACATTTTACTCCGATATGGGAATTGGGCAAACTCGATGGCGTTTGAAAGAGGACTCAGAGACCTTCAATTTTATACGTCGTGGCCCACCTAATTCATTTTGAGCTAAGAGATATGATCGTTTGAAGTTGAACCTAAACTCTAGGTCCTGTAAAAAGCCCTTCACATGAGACTCCATGAGTCGTGGTACCTACCACGAGCCGTGGTGTTTCTCGTAGTCATGATCCAGTCGCTAGGAAACCTTCCACTTAACCCCTAAAAACTAAGTCAACCTCACGACCCCTCTCACGGCCCGTCAAGGCCTTCACGAGCTGTGAAGTGGCTTGTGTGGAAGAGGTCAAGTTGGGCAGCCTCGAGGAGGCTACCGCCTCACCACCGTGAAGGCTAACATGGTCATGGGCTGCCTTTTCCCCTTTCCCTTGGCTCTTACCCCTTGCCCTTGACTTGTTGCCTTCTCATTTAGATCTAATTAACCAACTAAGCTGCAGGGTGTTACATGGTGGCTCCCGGGTAAATGGAATACCGCGAACTATGGGCTTTTGTCAAGATCTATTCCCTCAAGTCCTTAACATTTGGAATACACAAACGACCTTGGTATATCTAAGTACACCATCTCCCCCTTGGAGAAAGCCTCAACGGATTTCTTAAGCACCACTTCTTTTAATTCCACCAAAATTGGATTAAGACCTTGCTTGGCTTTCACATCCCCTACAAAAAATGATTAGGAACCATTGTGAACCACAATACCACCCTTGGTGGAGTCCACTAATTGAACACCTAATCGAGCCAATCTATGAACATCTCAAACCAACTCTTTCTTTTCTTCATCAAAATGAACAACACTACCCATAGATAATCGGCTAAGAGCATCCCCTACCACATTTGCCTTATCGGGGCGATAAAGAACGCTCATATCATAATCCTTCAATAACTCAATCCACCTTCTTTGGCGAAGATTTAGATCTTTCTGATTAAACACATAATACAAACTCTTGTTGTCGGTAAACACATCTACATGAACTTCGTACAAACAATGTCTCCAAATCTTTAAGGCAAAAATGATAGCCGCTAATTCATGGTCATGAGTTGGATAATTCTTCTCATGTATTTTAACTTGACTTGAGGCATAGGCAATAACTTTTCCATTTTGCATAAGCACACATCCTTACCCAAATCTCGAGGCATCACAATAAACCACAAAACCATATATCCCTTCTGGTAAGGTCAACACCGGAGCAGAAGTAAGTCTATCTTTCAACTCTTTCAACTCTTCTCACATGCTTCGGACCATACAAACTTAGCCTTCTTTTGAGTCAAAGCCGTCAAAGAAGAGGCAATTGAAGAGAATCCCTCAATAAACCTTCTATAGTAACCGGCCAAATCCAAGAAACCTCTAATATCCGAAGGAGTTAGAGGTCTAGGCCAACTCTTGACCGCATCCGTCTTCTTAGGATCTACCTCAATACCCTTACTTGACACAATATGACCAAGAAAAGCTACGGACCTTAACCAAAATGCACATTTGCTAAACATCGCAAAGAGTTGTTGGTCCTTAAGAATTTGCAACACGATCCTCAAATGAGTAATATGCTCATCCTCACTCCTTGAGTAGATAAAGATATCATCAATGGACACAATCACAAACATGTCAAGGTATTGTCTAAACACCCTATTCATCAAATCAATAAACTCTGTCGGAGCATTATTCAATGCAAACCACATCACCAAAAACTCATAATGACCATACCGAGTTCTAAAAGCCGTTTTCAGAATATCATCATTTTTCACCCTCAATTGGTGATAACCCGATCGAACATCTATCATAGAGAAATAACTCGCTCCTTGAAGTTGGTCAAATAAATCATCTATCCTTGGGAGAGGATGCTTATTCTTATTAATGGTCACCTTGTTCAACTGACGATAGTCAATACACACACGAAGAGAACTATCCTTCTTTCTAACAAACAAAATTGGAGCACCCCATGGAGAGATACTCGATCGGATGTAACCATTATCCAACAAATCTTTCAATTGTTCTTTCAACTCTTTTAATTCTGTCGGAGCCATACGGTAATGAGGAATAGAAATAGGTTACGTATATGGGATAAGGTCAATACCGAAGTCTACTTCCCGCTCGAGAGGAATACCGGGTAAATCATCTCAGAACACTTCTGGAAACTCATTAACAACGGGGACCGACTCAAGATAAGGGGTTTCAGAATCCACATCCCTCACTATAACTAGATGGTAAATGCAATCCGTAAAAATCATCTTTCTAGCTTTAATATAAGAGATAAGCTGACCCCTAGGCATATAATTTCCCCCCTTCCACTCTAGGATAGGCTCATTCATGTTTTGAAACTTGACTACACGAGTTCTACAATCAATAGAAGCATAACATGAGTGCAACCAATCCATTCCCAAGATAACATCAAAATCTAGCATATCAAGCTCTACCAATTCAACAAGAGTAACTCTATGGAACAAGGAAATGGGACACTTTCTATAGACCCTCTTAGCCACAATAGAATCACCAACAGGTGTAGAGACAGAAAAAGGATCTAACAACACATCCGGAAGAACATCAAACCTCATAGCCACATATGGAGTCACAAACGACAAGGTAGTACCAAGATCAAGTAAAGCATAAATATCAATTTGGAAAACTTTCAGCATACCAGTAACCACATCAGGTGAACCATCTTGTTCACCACGAGTTTAAAGTGCATAGAAACAGTTTTGCTTAGGAGCATTGGAACCCGAACCACTAGGAGGAGCTTGATTTACCTCTCTTCCTTTTGTCGCAAGCATTTGGCAATCCCTCATTTTGTGACCACTCTTACCATAACCAAAGCAACCATATGTGTCAGCTAGGCACTTACCCTCGTGCTTCCTTCCACACTTAGTACAAGTAGACATGGGCAATGAATATCAACTACCATTACCTCCTTGAGGCTTAGGGTTAGACACCCGATCTTTGTTGAACTTAGGATGAACATTGAAGGAACCTTGACCGAAAAACCATTGTCGAAATCTAGGATGACCATGTCCATCGGACCTTGCATGAGAGAAATTACCATCACTGGTCTTAGCCCTTTTTGTCTCCCTAGACTTTTCCTTAAGTTTCTCCTCCTCAATTGTTGTGCATGGACCATGATATGAGAGGTGTCCATGTCATTAATGAGCATGCTGGTACGACACTCTTTAACTACCATTTCAGACACACCTAAAACGAACTTACTCATCATATCCCTTGGATTTGCAACCATTGTTGGAGCATACTTAGATAATAGAGTGAACTTTAAAGCATATTCCCTCACATTCATACTTCCTTGTCGCAGGTTAATGAACTCCAGCACTTTGGCTTCCCTAATCTCAAGGGGAAAGAACCTATCAAGAAATGCAACCTTACACTTCTCCCAATCAAAAGGACCCGCATCTTTCGATCTCCCTTCCTTCCATTGGTTGTACCAAATTTGAGCCACACCTTTTAGTTGATAAGCGGCTAACTCCACCTTTTCCACCGGCGTAACTCCCATGATCATCAATACCTTGTAGGCCTCATCTATGAACTCTTTAGAATCTTCCTCAACCCTAGAACCATGAAACTCCGGAGGATTCATCCTTGTTAAGTCCCTCACTCTTGAAGCCACCGTACTCACATTTGGGCTTGTGGGAACCACAACCCCCCTATTGGCTTGGGCTATCACGGCTTGAGCGAACACTCGAAAAGAATCCCTAAACTCTGCATTATTCACTTGCTCGGCCAAAAGATCGACCGGAACTTGAGGAGCTTGGGATGAGCTTTTTGTTCCTCATTCTCCCTCACTTTCTTCTAGCATAAGCTCTTCGGGTAGCCATGTCCTGAAGAACATAAGGTAAGGATTAGGAGAGAGACTTTATAGAGTTAAACTCTATTGCACGACTTTAGAGTAATGAAAGAAGTGGAGTTTCCTAATCATCTTGTAACCTCTTATTCATAAATGTGGCGCGCTTCAAACATATGAACAAGACTCTACTAGATATGGCTTATGAGACATCCTAGGACCATTCTAAACCTTGTGATTTGATACCATGTTTTTCACGACCAAGGGGTACAACCTAGATGTAACATGGTGTATAGAACCCCGAAGGACTCAATACAAGCCACTTAGCTCTCATAACATAAGAAGTAGAATAATAAGAGTAAAACAATAGTCCAAGTTCAGTAGTTTTTATAAAAGAAAAGCGGAAGTCTAAAACATTTGTCTCAATATAGCCATCTAGTACAATATAATGAAATTGGGCCTAGCCCATACATCATATCCAAAAGTGAAATAGAAGAAAGATACTAAAACAATGAAATTCTTCCTCAAAGCATGATAAATCACCAAGCTTGGGAAATCAATCAAGTCAATCACTAGCCACGAAACTGGGAACCCTGAATATCGGACCCTACATTTGGGAAGAATATAGGCAAGAGTATGCGTTAGTACAAAACAATGTACCAAGTATAATAGCCATGCATAAAACATTTAAAAGATGCTAAAAAGTGGCATTTAATTTCATGACATGCAATTGACCAAGCTACAACATGATATAAGAAGGTTGGAAAACATACTTCATAAAAACATGGTCAATGGAAGCTAACATCATCTTTGAACGTATGTGAGATACTTTTTGAAGTAACGTTAGTTCATTATTAATGTGGGGAATTAGACTTAACTGACATAGAGACCATGAGAGCTATAACATGATCCCTCGGTGTCTCCGACACCGAAGAGGATTGTTCTTCTTGCCAAGGTAGAACCATGAACTTCTAGCTTAAGTGGATCCACTAGCTAATCATCCTATGGGGGAATATAGTTAAAGGATAATGAGATTGTTACTAGAAACCCAGCCTCTACTAACAGGAGAACTTCCATCTCAAGAGATTGCTTCTAGAAACCCGGTCTCTACTAACGGGGGAGCTTCCATCTCAATATCAATATCCTCTTAGTGCTAAGCATAAATCCCATGGAATAGTCTTTTCTTACTTATTCTCATTATCCATGGAAAGGTATCCTAGGATAACCAATTCAAGCTAGTTTCATTAAGATAGCTCTTACTCTTTGATTTAATTAGGTGAGAAAGCCTTTCAACCTAAGAATCCTTATTATGTGAGAAAACATTTCACATCATGCTAGTATGTGTTTATGAAAATATCCTTTCAACAACACAACAACATCATCATCATTGGTACTTTACTCTCAAAGCACCCTTAAAACATTTTCATAAATTTCATAAGAAAATGCATAGTTCTATAATTTTCCTCTTGAGGTTCAAAACCCACTTTCAATCAGCAATACTTAGAAAACATGGGTTAAATAAGGATTTCATCATAAATTCATGTAAATCTATCAATACATGCTTAATTTCATAGAACTCATCCTTCATAATCAAAATCCCACATCATATGCTCATAACTTGGAAAACATGGGGATTACATGGGTTCATAGGGACAAAACATCATAAAACCATATTATTTCATAAATTCATTCATAGAAGGTCATAATTCAATCATTTAAATCAATAATGAAAAGAACCCATGACAATTGAAGAAAACCCTAACTCAATTGGGGAATTCTAGCTTTTGAAATAAAAGGATTTGGGAACTCCATGGATGAAAACTATCAAACCTTGAAGCCAAATGCTAGCCTTCAATGGAAGAATTGAGACCTTGACTTGAAACCCTAGGTTGAATCCTTCTTCTTCTTCAAGTTTCTAGAGAGAGAAATATTTTGGAGAGGAGAATTGATCTTCTTTTGTGATTTTGGAAGAATGACTTGAATGGGTTGAATTTGGGGGTTAAAATTGCTTATATAGGGGTCTTAGACATAAGCAAAAATACATAGTATTAGGCTAGATTACTTAGGAAAAGACTCAACTGCCACAGCTGACCCATGACTTGAGACTGACGGACCGTGGACTGACAAACGGTTCGTCCTGCACACTCGTCACTGAGTTCAGAGACTTTGGTCTTAACCTATGGCTCTTGGACCACGAGGCGTGGTCCCATTGATAGTTCGTGGGTCCAGCCGTGGTTCCTGCCTGGACAACTTTTTGGTGTCCCTTTCATGGAGCCACCTACAGTCTGTGGTTCAACCCACTGGTCGTGGTTGGCCCTCGTGGATGGCACCTGGAAATTCTAGTAAAATGTTATTAGGCCCTTTCTCGAATATGGGATGTTACACTGTGACACTGGAACCTGTGAAGTCTGGAGGATTCGTCCTAAAGAACTCACAGATCCTGGATGTATCAACCACATCCTGAAAAATCCCTCTTTGTTACCCAACTTGGTTGGTCACCACTTTACTCAACATCCGGATAGCATCCCGAAACTCAGCATTAGTGACCGCTCTTTGGGGTTACACTTCTGGTGCATTGGGGACCCCTTGATCTTGGGGATCAACATTTCACTTACCAGGACAACCTCAAACAACTCTTCATGGAGGCATGATCTGAAAGACACGCGCAAGCACGAATTTGAAAGAAACTTTTATAGAGTGAACTCTATTGCACGAAAAGAGTACAATATAAGTGAGATATTTCCTAAATGTTATAACCTTCTAATTACTGATAAGGCGAGCTTCACACAGATAACTAAGACTATACAGACACGGCTTCATAGACACCCTAGGACTCTTGAACTTTGTGCTCGGATACCAAGTTTATCACACCCTGAGCCTACACCCTGGATGAAACTAACACTTGAGAACCATTGTTGGTCCCCAAGCAAACCCTTGGCCTGGATCAATGCTCAGCGGAAGACTTACTCAACAATATAGGCACTCAACAACGGGTTTGATGATGAGCATCAGAACCTATATTATCAAACAATATAGGCATAAAAGTATGCGGTCAGTACCTGAAATATATATAGTATAGAGAAATGTATAAAACATGAGGTCTGAACATGGCAAGTCTGTAAAACATAAATATAACATGAAAATTGATGATCTGATCTGAAATACATAGTACAAGGTCATACAATAATTAAAAATCAAATTATATTGTGGGAGATACCATTAACCGACATAGACCATGTGACCTACAACATCGAGTTTAGTGTATGCTCCTACATCGAAAAGAGTGTGTCCTACTTGCCAAGGTAAGGACCATGATATCTGAGCTAAGGTGGATTTACTAGCTAATATCTAATTAAGACAAATCCTATGGTAACACATAATTTTGGGATAGAGGGATTGCTACTAAAGATCCACATACGCTAAATGGAAACCTTCATTCCAAAAGTCTACTTGATGCTAAGTATACTCCCAATGGAAATATGCATAAATCTAGAAATAGTAATAATTTGTTCTACTGAATCACAATGATGATCTAATAACATAGTGAGTAGCTCCTAATTCATGATAACCGAATATAATATGAAAGATACATTGATCGAAAACATTTAAATGATGATAAATATTGAGATATACCTCATTCGAAAGCATCAAAAATCATGAAAATCTTACACTCTGAGACATATATATGAAAATAACATAATTTGGATCATGAAAATACTTACTTGCTAATGGGTTTGTGAAAATATCATTGAAAATATGAAATTTACAATCAAAATTATGCAATTAAAATCAATCATGAAAGAAAAACTAAAATTTAATAAGAACCCATGAAGATCATATGAATCCTAGTTTTGGATAAATTATAATTTGAGAAATTGAGGTTTCTTTGAGACTCAATGGGTGAATAAAGATCCATTGAGGAAGTTCCCACATACCTTGATTGGAACCCTAGCTTTGAAATTTTAATGGCGGCTTGAATCTTGGAACAGTAACTTGCTTGAGCGAGAAGACTTGAGAGAGAAAAAAAATTGATTTTAGAGAATGAGAGTGAATATGGAGGTTAGGGTGATTCAGTCATACCCACTTAGAATAGGTCAAAATGACTTAGTATAGGAATTAAAAGAGTAGGAAAAAACTCAACTGACCCCAACTTAAAACTGGTGGGCCTATTCACGAAAGCCCTTCATAGTCTGTGAAGATGCTTGTGAACAGAATGAGATCTAGGTTCCTGGAGGTCAGCTTCAAGGGACTTGTCCACCATCTGTAAAACCTTCCATGGATCGTACAAGCATCCATGTAAGAAAATATTTTCTAAGTTGTAAGGGATGGGTTCACGGATCAGTGCACGACCTGTGAAAGCTTTCACAGTCTGTAAACCCATCTGTGAAACTATCCTCCACTCCAAATTCTAAGCTTCGTTCGACAAATGCCTTCAGGGGTCGTGGTTCCTTTCACGGTCCATGGAAAGGTTTTGTGAAAACCATTTTCTGCCATATTTCAATTCTTCTGATTTCCAAGGACTAATAAGGTCTTAGGAACTTCTGAGGTGTTACATATGGATAAGACTTTAGTTTGCATGATCCTTGGATTACATTTTTTGCCATTTTGGTTATTTAGCTTATCATTAGTCGATAACCCTTAGTTTTTAGGTTGATTCCTTAGCTTGATTGTGGTTATAGAATCCTTACCTTAGAATGATTTTAGGTGGCATGAAACTTAAAATTATACCGGTTGAGTTTGATTAGGTGATTGGGTTCCTTTTTAGTTATTTTCTAGCTTTTGTTGCTTTATTATTGTATTTTTAGGCTTGAGGCCATAGACTTGGATTGATGGAGTCCTAGGTTAGTACGTTTGTACTATGATAGGTATTACCCGGATTGTTGTGTGATGTGATTGTTTTTTGTTTGAGTTGATTGTGTTTGGTGTGTAATCATTAGCATGTTATCTTTAATAAGCGTATTTGCATTTGGAAAACCAAGGGACATTTGTATTTGAGGTATTTAAATGATTTTACTAAGATTTTTTACTTGTAGAGCTCCGAGAGAGTGAATTATTGTTTTGACTTGAGAGAAATTGGAGTTTTGAGGAAATGCACCATTCTTGGGGATTTTTATATCTTAAAATGATGAATACTTTAAAACATATTGGTTTCACGTCTGAGGCCTGAGTTTGAGGCAAATACTTGATTTTATAAAGTATTTGGATTAAAATTAAATCTACTTTTACAGATAAGCTCGATGAGGTACTTCGGGGCGGCCCGTAGATTAAATTTTTGGTTAAATTTCTCTTGCATACTATCTGTTGACAAGTCTGAGGTATCATTTCGGGTGGCTCGAGATTTCTACCGAGCTTTTACTTTATGTATTGGTCACCTTGCATTGCATTATCTTTTTTTTTCTACGTGGTTGTGATTGTTGTGTCGTTGGGTGCTACCTGCCTTTTATTAGTATTCATTTTTATATTCTTTGAGGTTGGTTACTACTCATTTAATATCATTAGAACCGTAGTGTTAGCACTACCGTACTTCGTATTATATATATGATCTTTCTGAGCTCATTCGGCCTATGATGCCTACTAAGTACCCCTTACTTTGGTACTCATACTACACTTTTGTATCTTTTTCTGATGCAGATCCTAGTACAAGCCTTCCTCATTGAGCATTGGATTTCCCGTGTTCGTTGAAGACTTGGATTTTGGTGTCTAGAGACTTGTTGTCTAGAGACTTGTTGTTTTTCCTCTTTTGTATTGTCTTGATTAGACAATATAATTATGGTGTATATAGTCATTTTTGTACGTAGATGCTCTTGTACTAGTGACACCAGGTCCGGAGTTTTGTTCTTGTATATAGTTTTGTCTTTCTTGGTCATTTTTGGGCCAGTTTCGTATATTTTTATATCGTATTTTGCATATTTATGCTATGAGTCCTATTGTGTATATCTATTTATGCTTCTGCTTATTTCTTTCTAGTTATGTATTATCATTTACTATGGGTTTTGACTTACCAACTTGGGGTTTATATTAGGCGTCATCACTCATTATGATCACTAGCAAACCTAGGATTGTAATTAAGAGGTGTCAATGATTGTAGTACAAAATATAACTATGAGGCTAATAGGAAAAGTGGACCTAGCATTAAAATATATTGTAGTAAGAAGATATAATTAGCGGACCTAGCATTATCATTGTAGGAATTTTGAAGTATTGATAAATTTTAATGAATTTTGATTCATATACATATATTAAATTCTAGCATTAAATGTGTAAACACTTACCTTCAAGTTTATTTAAGAGTGATATACTCCTCCTGATCTCTACAATCTAAAACGTCATTAAAATGTGTCTCTTCTTCTTTGCCTTAGATTCTTTGACCATTTTGTGGTCAAATTGATTGCATACTTTTCCCTGCCATGTGACTCACATATCTACGTAGTTTCTTTGTTATCCTAATAAAAATGTCATAAACTCCCTATGTGAGTGTATAAATGACAAACAATTTGACTATTGAAAATCATATTCAAATAAATTCCATCAAATATGTAATTCATAGCATAGTTCTTCATATTTTAAGAGTGACACTCATTTGAAGGAAGCTCTTGTGTAATTTAAAAAAAAAAATTGAACTCTATAGTATATTTTTAATAAATAAAAAAAACTCAACTAGGCCTGGCCTCTCTTTAGCCCTAAATAATATTTTGATATATCTCATAAACTTCTTATCACATCTGCATAATATCGTTAATGTTTGATAGTATTTAAATTGGTGTAGTTAGCACACATAGAGCTTTTCAATAGCCTTCAAATATATTATAATTTTTTTAGGGTGCTATAAATCAGTTCACATTAATACTCCATGCATTACTTTTGCATAATTAGGTAAGTTTTCATGTTTCTTATTTGATGGCTATGTGATACATAACTAAGTTTTAGCTTCTCTAGATCACTTAGTTGCAATGTGATGCCCTCATAGTTGACTCTCTCACTATCACCTCTGATTCCAAAGGGGTCGTTTGATATGATGTGTAGAGAAAATAATGCATGTATTAGTTTTGATATTACTACTCTTATCTGCTACAAAATTTTAACTAATGTATAACTAATATTGTAACACCCCTTATCCGAAAACAAACCAAACAGTAGATTTTCAGAAGTTGCAAGTGCAACCCACGGTTGCCACCTATGGACCGTAGGTGGGGTCCGTGGATTGGCCACCTGCAACCCCATACCAGAACCTCAAGAAAAATCCACCAAGACTCAAACCAAGGGCAGGACCCACTGACTGTAGGTGGGAGCACGGTCTGTAGTCCGGGCACGTGGTTCGGACCCCAGTCTTCAACTCCCAGTCACGAACGACGGCCGACCAGAACAGACCGTGGGTCCATCCATGGTCCGTCGGTCTGGTCCGTTGGTGACCCCCGACAACTTTTAAGTCAGGGGTCGTTTGGTCTTTTCCCTATGCGTTGGACACCTAAACTACGTCGTTTAACCCCTAAACTACGTAGTTTTTGTCAGTTTTAGCCTAGTAACTTAATTAGAATTTACCCTAGTCAACTCATTCTCTAAAATTCATCCAAGTTGAACGAAAAGAAGAAGAAAGAGTCGACCAAGCCCTCTCCAAGAACGCATCATGTTTTCTTCAGTTCCAACCCCAAAATCGAAAGATTTCTTCGTGAATTTTGTCACCAGGTATGTGAGATTTCACTAGTGAGTTCCTTTCACCCATTAGGTCCCTAGAATTCAGTCAGATTCTGCATTCCCTTCATTATGTTTAGACCTAGGGTTTCTAGTATTTCAAATTTATGTTGTGATTCAGTTATTAGACTAATCCAAATCATATTATCATGCTTTCATAACTATGTTGCTCAATCTTTGCATAAAATTTAGAACCCTAGTTGTGTAGATTCGTTTAGTTCATGAATTACACTTGCTAGGTCAGATTATTCAGTTATACATGCCCTAGTTAAGAATGTTTCATTATTAGTAGATTAATGTTGCATTTTCAGTTAACATGTCAGTATATTTGAGCTATTCAGTATTACAGAATTCAGTTATAATGTGTTACTTACATAAACAGTTGGGAGTAGGCTTAGTACCGAGTTGGACTAGGGTCAGTCATCTTCATAGTCCCAGAACTATGTGCCCCCATAGGTTAGTCCCTTCAGTGGGCATTATACTTAGTGATCATACGAGTCATGCCTTTATACCCTTGGCAAGGTATATTGGGTCCTCTCGATAGGGCGTATACATCAGACTCCACATTTAGCTCATGTGGTTTTACGTCAGTTATTAGTAGCCCCCACAGTCAGATTCTAGTGCATTTGACCAAGTCCCTAGTTACACTCCAGTATTCAGTTTCAGCATGTTATGTACTTGGTCATTGCATTCAGTTCAATCCATTTCAGTATATTTCAATATTTCCATCATGTTCAGATTATGTCACTTATCATTATGCTTTATTCAATTATGTATATATAATGTTCAGTTTTATCCTATCATGCATGCTCAATACCTTTCAAGTACTGACGCATAATATACGCTACATCTTCTCGTGATGTAGGCTTAGGTCTTCAGCATTCTGGTCATGCATAGATCGGTTCCCGATCTCGAGTTCAGCACCATCAGTGGTGAGTTCTCATTCTTTGAGGACGATTGACATGTTATCTTTCTATTTTCAATCTTTCAGTTTCAGTTTTGCTAAAGTTAGCTGGCCACATGTCCCAGCATCTCTAGTCCGTTAGAGGCTTATTTCAGACATAGTTAGATTCAGTTTTAGATTGAGTTTGACCTTCCAGTTGTTGTTAAACTCTCAGTCTTTTATATATTCAGACAGTATTGGATATTCCCCACCATCTCAGTTTATCTTATGATTTAAACTTACGCATAGTATCCCTTAATACAGAAAATTGTGTATATGCTTATGATATGCCATCTAAGGGTTAGCTTGGGGTCACTCGTGATCCCAGGTCTCGTGTTTACGTCAAGGGGGTAGCCTCGAGGTGTGACAAACTTGGTATCAGAGCATTAGGTTTAAGAGTCCTAGGATGTCTAAAAAGCTGCACTAAGTAGAGTCCCTTCATGGGTGTGAAGTGCGCCACACTTATGAGGGGGAGGCTACGAAGTGTTTTAGGAAAAACTTCACTTTCTTGTTATTCATATCGTGAGTGGGTATGATCTCATTTCTATCTCGACATTATGTGTTTCAGATCATGCCTCCTCGTAGAGCTTATGCAAGGAATACTAATACTCGCAACGCTAACGCAGTTCCTCCAGTACCAGACCATGAGGTTTGGAATGCAGAGTTTCGGATAATGCTATCCAGCTTTTGGCCCAGAGTGTAGGCAACCAGAATAATCAGCAGGTTCCAGTTCCTGCAAATGCTAGTGGTGGATCAGTGGCAGCTAGGGTCTGTTAATTTGTTAGGATAAATCTGCCTGAGTTTCTAGGGTCGCAAGTTGGTGAAGACCCCCATAACTTTATTGATGAGATCAAGAAGATCTTTGGAGTGATGCAAGTGAACAGAAATATTAGGGTAGAGTAGGCGTCCTACCAACTTAAGGATGTGGCTCACATATGGTTCGCTCAATGGAAGGAAAATAGGAGTGAGAATTTAGCTCCTGTGAGTTGGGAGTGTTTTACCGGAGATTTTATAGACAGGTTCTTTCCAAGAGAGTTAAGAGAGGCAAAAGCTCAGGAGTTCATGAATTTGAGGCAAGGTTCTATGACAATCCAAGAGTAAGGACTTAAATTCACCTAGCTCTCCAAGTATGCTCCACATATGGTTGCCGATCCTAGGGCACAGATGAGTATGTTCCTATTCAGAGTATCTAACTTGGTGAAAATAGAGTGCATAAATGCTATGTTGTTAGAGGATATGAATATCTCTAGGCTCATGAATCATGCTCAGCAGGTTGAGGGAGATAAGCTTAGGGAACATGCTAAGGACAACAAGAAGGCTAGGACAGACAACTATGAGTACTCTCAGCAGAAATCGGGTGGTAGGAATCATTTGCAGTTTTAACAAAGGTCTTCAGCTCTAGCACCTTCATCAGCTAGTGCTCCATCCCCAAGTTTCGACAGGATCAGAAAAGGTAGGGCATCAGGCTCTAAGTCTTAGGGAAGTGTTTCAGGTACCAGAACCAACCCAACTTGTACAAATTATGGTAAGAACCATCTAGGTGAGTGTCCTGCAGGGAAGGATAGATGTTTTGGGTGTGGTCAGTCTGGTCACCGGTTGAGGGATTGCCCTTCTTCTAAATAGGAACAATGAGGTAACAATAGTAGGGCTCAACCTACATCTTCAGCAGCACCAGCAGGTCGCCCAACTCAGCAGGGTACTTCAACTAGTACAGGTGGCGGTTAGTACCAGAACAAGTTGTATGCTCTCCAGGCTCTCCAGGACTAGAAAGATTCTCCTGATGTGGTCACTGGTACGTTACAAGTCTTTCATTGAGATGTCTATGCTTTGTTAGATCCAGGGGCTACTCTTTCATTTGTAACTCCTTATATAGCAGTGAACTTCGGTGTTAGTCTAGAAACTCTCTCAGAACCCTTCTGTAATGACCCTCAAAATGAAATAGGATAATTAGAGCTTCACATGCGTGTTAGTAGTTGATAAACTTGTATAAAGGGTTGGTAAATTTCCCCCTTGGCTAATTAAATGTTTGGGCTTTTATTTTAAGTTGTTTTTATTATTTTAGGTATATTAGATCATTTAATTGAGGGCTATAACTATATTCTTCAAATTAGAATTTCCAAAGTCTTTCTCTCTATATTTCTCTCTAACTCAAGGAAGAAGAGGAGTTGGAGCTAGGGTTGAAGATTTTGAGTGCTTCTTCTTCAATTTTCGTGGGTTTTCAACTTAGAGGTATGGGGATCCTTTATCCTTGATTTGTCTTTCTTTCAAGGAGCCCAATCAAAAGGTTTTCAAGGTTTTTCAAATA
>JAJOOE010000642.1:0-42813 GCA_036250405.1 Solanum raphanifolium | reverse complement strand
ATATATATATATATATATATATATATATATATATATATGTATTGAGATGAAATAGGGAAGAAAGATTACCTAAATTATTGCAAATTTAGACCTTGACTTGTAGTCCTTCAAGGGCTTGAACTATCATTCAAACATGTATTTGAAAAGGAGGATATCTTCAAGAATCCTTGCTATAATTTGAGGTAGATATTTGAAGTTGAGAAGTGAAGAGATAAACCTTTTGACAAAATCATTGAATTTATGTAAATTAATGAAAGAGCATCAACCAAGTCTTTGGCTAAAAAGAATCTCCACCGCCTCTTGTTTTCTCTTTATTTATGGCCACAAAATGGCTAAGTAGGTGATCCACATACTTGCCCCTTTGAGCTGGTCAAGAAGTCCAAGTAGGTGATGCACCTACATGGTCCTTTAGGCTGGTCATTAAGACTTGGTAGGTGAAGCACATAGGTGAAGCAAGTAGGTGAAGAACATAGGTGAAGCAAGTGGGTGAAACAAGTAGGTGAAGCATATAGGTGAATAAGGTAGGTGAAGCACATAGGTGAAACTATTAGGTGAAGCACACAGGTGAAGCTAGTAGGTCATTTACTTGATTCAAATTTTCATTTCTTCCCAAATCATTCATTCTAACCTTATCTTAGCTAATTGTATATATACTTTAACCCTTGGTCTTTAAGCATTAATTATGACCTCATTCTTCTAAATAATAATAGGCTTTTTCGATGTGAACTTAGTTGTAACATGATGGGGAACATTGGGTGTTACTATCACCATTACAAAGTAGAAATAAATAATGAAGCTAGTAAAAGAAATGAAAAACTCAGATGAAACAAAAATACAAATGATTAATCCAACATAATATCTATAAAAGAGCGGCAAGGGAACATCAATCCATAATAAAGAAAAATAAGCCCGACAAGAGCACAATCAAATCCAAAACAAAATAAGCCTGGCAAGGGCACAATCAAAGTAGCATCAACAACAAAGTAGAACAAGGTAGTCACCCCCAACTGAAAATGGAACTGTGCCCTCTCAATACAAATATCAAAAAGAGAATACGAGGAGTTCCCTGAAATTCATCACTCTAAGCTTGAGCCAAAGGGAAAAGTCAAATCCTCATCATTAGAAGCACCACTACCAAATAACATCCTAAGCTTACCCATAATCATGTCAAGGTACTTGCTCTTCATCCTCTCGTGCTCTCTGAATATCCTCTGACACTTATCAATCTTCCCTTGTCTCCAACTCATGTGCTAATTGTGAGTGGGGGGACACCCTCTGAGGTGGGGGCTCCAGATGAACCAGTGGGAAGGCTAGTAAGCAACTATTAGACCTTAGCATCAACCCATAAACCTGAGAAGAGATAAGACACATAGTGGCAGGTCCAAACTAAAGAGGTTTTGTAGGATATGAAGTAAAGGAATGAGGTACTGAATCAAGCTTGGTGAACGAGCTGAAAGAATGGTTTGAAACATCAATCTTCTCTTCTTGTTTTGCTACCTATCCACCTTTTTCTTGAAGGGGTGAATCTCTTTTCCTAGTTTCTTCTCTTCATAAGTAGGGTGTTTTACCACCCCAACATTATTGCACAATCGAGTGATCAAAGATGGGAATAGACTGCTCTTGGCTCTCCCCTGAGAAAACTCTACTATCTAGTCTACAATAAGTCTCCCCACATTTATCTCCAGACCTTCCATAAGAGCGACAGTAAGAATGGGTTTGTCCAACATAACCTTAGTGTAATGAGTAGAATGGATGATCTGAGCGTATATAATAGAATGCCAACATTTGATCTCAGTGGTGAAGTCATGTGAATCAATCCCTAGATTCAACACAAAGCATTGGTTGCCCAATTCATTGCATCAGTTTTTTAATTCCTTGTTATCAACATTTGGGAGCCAGTATAATGCATTTATGATTGTTGGTAAAAAAATGACTTGCACCCTACCTCATCTTCTTTAAAGTCCATCTCCAAAGCATTAAACATAAAATTCCTCAACAAAATTATGGTTAGCCTTGATAGGCTTAGCGAAAGCACATTTAATTGCTAGACCCAAGCCGACCATAAAAGTCTGACATCCCATCTTCAAGTTTCTTTGAAAATATAGCCATTTCATTCACCACCGCTCGCCCAAGTATTCATCATATTTTTGGGCACATTTTGCTGACAAAAATGTGTTTTCATCAAAATATTCTTCTTCCTCAATTTTCAGAGCAATTTCTCAATAATTTGAAGTAGCATCTAAACCCATTATATTCTCAAAAACACTACAAACGAAGGCAACATTTCAAAATTTCTTGTAAACACTTAAAACAATGTATTAGAAAGTATTTAAGACAAATAAATAATTAAAAGAACACGAGCTAAGTTATGTGCAACTACTGTTTTCGGGTCTACTAGTTTTGGTGACCACCACATTCATAGAGGAATGCCACATTCGCGGCTCAACAAGTCTCATACCTCTGCCTTCGCTGGTTAAGTGATTGCATTCGCAGAGTGTAAAGAGTCATAACTCACCGTGTTCACGGGTTAAAGGACCTCGTTCGTCGAGGTCATCTCCTACCTCAGAAACTAAAATTTGTTGGGGCTTTTTATCAAATGGTTTGGAGGTACCAATTTTAAGAATCTTTTTCATAAAAATGCTCCCCCAATTGCAACCCACAACTAAGAAACAAGCAACACCCAACACGACACAATCCTAAACTACCCATAAATCAATATCTACACAAAGATTTTCATAAATTAAATAAAAGGAATTCAAGCACCATCATAAAACTTTATTTACCAAAAAATGGAATACAAAGAGAAGAGAAAGAACATACCTTTGATGCTGATTCAAAACACAACAACCAGAACTTGGGAGAATAGAACTTTTCGCACTTGTGAAGAGATGATTTTTGAGAGAAAAATTTTGGTTTGTGAAAAAGAAACGGTTCCCCATTTTGCAAAACTTTTGATTTTTTATTTCAACTGTCTGTGTATGCGGCATTCTGGCGCATTTGCGTCTTTTAACATTTTAACCTACAACATTTGTAGTGAGAGTTGCACATTCGTGCTAAGTCAGTTGACTTTGACCGCTGCATTTGCAGATCCTCATCCGTGTTCGTAGAAAATAACTGATGCTTGAAACCTGCAAAATTCTCTCATTTTTTGTGAGGTTAGGGAATATTTGGTGACTCTCCCAATAAATATTTCCGAGCTTGAGTGCCCATAAAGTGCTCCATGTCCCATTTTGAAAGTGTTTCAACCCCAAACATCAATTCCAATAATATTTTTACTTCCAATCATGTCCAAACAACCACCAAAACCTTTGAAACTATGAGGATTAGTCAAAAATAAAATCCCTATATAATCGAAAAATCAAAAACACAAAATTAAACTAAAGCATAATTTTTTTTGGAAACCAATGGGATGTTTCCCTTCAAGCGCACAATTTAATTTCCTAGTGCGACATCGGTTGCATCACCCTTTATGTTTCCATTTTGAGGTGATCAACAATCTCCCCAGCTTCAAATCCATGTGTCATTGAAATTCATGGGTAAAACATGAAAGCATCAAGAGTCTCACTCGATCTTTCAATTTTGAATATTTTTATTTCTTACGCAACTTCACATCGTTCTTTCTTTGACGAGCTTTGGGAAAGAGTGTGAGATTCACTAGGCCTTTCAAACATCAAACTTTATAATTCTTGGCCTTTTAGTGAGTAACACTCTCAATTCCAAATGAACCAAAGTTTCCATAAATGATATTTTCGGCCTTTTCTTGAAACTTTAGTATCATTCTTTTATATCGACATCTTGGATTTTTATTGGCTTGGTTTGATTGCAAGCACCCAAGATTTAATCCATGTTTATCATAACCCCTTTTCCTTGAGACTCCATCTCCAACTCGCTATTTTTGACAACTTTACAAGGAGCATTACATCCTCCAATTCTTGTTCTCACATTGGTCTTCCATGTTGGAATTTCAAACTCAAGTTGGATTATCTCATGGCACTGCGCTAGGTGCAAGTTTTGGAAATTATCCCCCTTTTAAAATATTAGATGTTGTATCTTCTCAGCATGTTCAAGCTTTTTGGCCAAGCTCATGAGCCAAGTTTGATTCACCATGCCATTTTCTTCAAACTCTTTATTTAGAAAGGCCTCGACACACCTTTTCCCCACACGAAGTCTTCCACAAAAAGGCCATGACTCATAAACATAGGGCTTATAACCCCCAAGCATTTATTCTTTACAATAATTCATCAAAACAAAATAAAAAGAAAGAGAAAATAATCATTCACAAATTGGATATATAAACAAGTAAACTTTAAATTCTAAACCAATTCAATAGGCCTTATTGTTCTCCAACAACGACAACACTTTTCGATAACACTCAATTATCCGTCATACGAATCAATGAGTAAGAGGTCACTAGTAATATAATAACCCAATGTATGAGGTTGGGGTCGAATCCCACAAGGAACAATGTGTCGGTTATTGAAAAGATAAAGAATTATAAGATATCATTTTTAATCCAAATTAGAAATATGCAATTATAATATATAAAGATGATTTTAGTTACAATCACGGATAGGGGAAAGATTGTTTTGAAGAAAGGACTCAAAGGGAATTAGTGAATGGAAAGCTAATTAACATTCACAAGATCCATTGCAGCTTAATCTCATGCAAAATCATTCATGGGTAAGATCATATATGTATTGGAACCTCTATGATTCACCAAAATGTAAGTAAATATTTCTTACCTAGTTCTCCTAAATCTTGTTAAGTAGCAATCACAATTAGTCCAATTCTATGCATTGCAGCGATTCACTATCGCTAGTTATCATCCAATATATGAGTTGTTACACCTCAATTACACCTATTAATAATTCCCAATCTCAATTTACTTTTTAAATCTCAATCTAAGTAAATGGGCAAGTCAAAGGAGTAATCAAATCCATTAGGAGAGCAATTTAATGAAATTGATTAGATAATCAAAATCCCATTTTATTAAATGTGAAGCATTCAATCAATTACAAAATCTAAAGATGTCAACCAACATAAATAAAACCTAAAATCTCCAATAATCAATTACACCTACAATTCAAGAAATACAAATCAATAAAATAAAGAAAGAGTGAAAATAGTTACAAAGGAGTATTCAGTCTTCAATCAAAATGGTGAATTGTGAGTAAACTTCTTATCTAAGCCTAAACACCAAGCTAGAACTCTAAATATCTTGATGGAATTAATAATCAATCACCATGGTTGCGCATGAGTGTGTATGGGGTTTTGGAATCCAAATAGTGAACTTCTAAAATTTTTAAGTACCCCTACAAATTAACTCTCTGCATTTGCGGAGAATGGCCCGCATTCACAAGACTACATTGACTGGACAAGTGCATTCACGAGCTAGTGGGGCACGTTCACAATCAACCATTGCTTTCCTCACCATGTTAGTGGCTGAATTTTACAACACTTATGGAACTTTGTTGACCCAATCTCCAAATTCATGAGTCAGTTGACTACCTTTGTATAGAAAAAATTATTACATATTTAAATTTTCAGTTATAGTTCCTAATTTGCCTCGATTTCAATTGTTTTTCTTCTTAAATCCAGCAAATTTCATCAACACTTCTTATAGTCCTTGAGTACCTAAAATAATCACATTTAAATTGATATTAGACTTAATCTAAACATTAACAACATAAAATTATAAGAAAAGAGATACAAATGAGTCTAAAAAGCAAAGACTCATTACTAAGCGAATCAACATTGGGATGAAGAAGCAAAACAAAGAAGTGACAAAAAATGGAGTAGAATAAAGTACGACTATGTTCCAAAGTATTGAAAGACATTCATGATTAATGACATGATGACCAACAATGCTATGTGGAACACCCAAGCTGTATGCAAATAATGACAATGAGGATCAATGTAATGACCTGCTAGGTCATTTACTTTTATCAGTATATTTTTATCGTTTAGAGTTTTCCTACAGTGATTCCAAGTCATTTATGAATTTTTGGAGCTGACACTTTGGTCACCTTGTTGTTTGGTTGGTTTTTATGCAAGTTTATGTATATTTTGGAACTTTTGAAGTTTAAGCAGTTAACTTGGTCCCAACTTCAGGTAGATGACATCAGAATGCAATTCAAAAGGTTTCATTACCTCTGGACGTCGAGTTTTCTTTCAATAGACCTTTATCTTGGTTCTCAAGGTTTTTAGACTCATTTTGAGTAACTTTTTGGCTTATGGACAAAATGGAGTCTTGGGTGTTGGATCCACTTTTTTCGAGACAACCTACGATTAAAGTTTCAAGTTGTTCATTACATTTGAAGAGTTTAATGTGATGGAAGTAGAATAGTTTGTTTGTGTGCACGAGTTTCTGAACCAATCCCTTGCACCCGATTAGAATCTTTTGGGACTTAGTACATTTTGGCTGGTGCTTGTGCTTGTGCTTGTGTAGGTGTGTAAGCATCCTTAAACTGCTTCAGTGGTTGATGCTTTTGCGACCTTGACCCACTTTAGAAGTTTACATTTTTATGGCTTTTACCCGCTGGAACTTTTGCAGCCTTGACCTACTTTAGTGATGGTCACTTAAGAAGCCAAGGGACCGGTTTAGCAGGGGCCGGCTGCGCGGCCTTAGAAACTTTTGCGACCTTGTCCCGCTTTAGTGGTTGCTACTTAAGCATCCAACAAATTGCTTTTGTGGTCATCGCTAGTAATTTTAAATCCATTTTCAGCTTTTATTTCATTGCATTCTCCTTCACTGTGAGACCGTGTGTAACACTTCAAAAGTGTAAAAGTCAGTTGAAGTTTAAAAGTTACAGAAAACTGGTGCAGGGGTTGACAGAAGGCCTTATTACCCATAAAGTTATCCACTGACCGTAGAAAAATTGATGGATCAAACTTCATAAAGTTGAATATTTGGGTTTGATAGGACGAGTGAGATTCATGAACCATGGCTGGTTCTACAGACTGTGATTGGGATCGTAAACCATGCCACTGGACATTAGGAATTTTTTTCTAAGGGAAGTTAGATATAAGGTTTGTACAACCCATGAAAGGTTCGATGGATCGTTGATCTTGTCGTGGAAAGAGGGATCAAAAACTTAGAGTTAGGGCTTTCACATGAAGATATAGTCCATGAACCATTGAAGGGTTTACGACCTGTGGAGGGTGGTCATATACTTGACTTTAGAAATTAGGATTTATACCCTTTAGTTTCTATGGATGACTTCGTGGAGAGTAGAAGGGTTCACGGTCCATTGATGGTGCCTATGAAGAGTGATTCAACAATTTTATTAAGAGGTAGTTGGGTCTTTTCCTTCTCTTTTTATTCCTATACTACCTCATTTAAGCCTATTTCTATGACTATAACCATTTCTCTAAGACCGTAACCTTCCCATTCACTCTTATTCTCTCAAACTCCAAATTCCCTCTCAAGTATTCCTCTCCAAGAAAGCCAGGGCTTTATGGATTCAAGTCTCTATTGAAGATTTTGAATTAGGGCTTCATTAGGGCATGTGGGAAATTCATTAACGAGTTCCTTCATCCATTGAGTCCCATAGAAACCTTAATTTGTACTTTATGATTCTTGCCCAATTCTAAAGTTTTTATGATTCTCTCATGGGTTCAATTGATTTCAAGTTTATTCTTCACGAATGATCTTATTATACATATGTGATGAACTAATAGAAAATTAAGAGTTGGTTACCTCAAGATTGGGGCTAATTGTAGGGAACTTAGAGTTATTGTAGAAGGTACGAGACATGTGAGCTTTACTGACCCTTTATCGTGATCTTTATCCAATGCACCATTTCAAAGCTTCACTTTAGTTTTATCATATTTGTCCAAGGTAGTAAACAAATTTTCATCAATCGCCATGTGCCTTGTGCACATGCTATCAACATACCATTTACATTGATCAACATGTGATGTGTGCGAGGCAATGAAATCCTCCTGCTCTGATTTTCCAACTTGGTGATCATTTGCAAAATTCATTCGATGGGAAGACTAACCACTTTCTTTTTGTTTTTGCCTACAATATACTTTTAAATGTGGCCATACTTCTTAAATTATCTACATTAAAAAGGAGACCTTTTTGACTTCTGGCAACAATTCTTCTCTAAGTGGTCTGTTTTCTTACAAATTCCACAAGGTAGAAAATTTTCTTTCACTGACAAATCACCTTGGTTTCCACCAGATTTTACCTCTCCAGATTTATCCAACCAGAATTTTCTTCTTTCCTTTTGATGCTTGAATTAATGCCTTGCTTGAAAGAATCTTCTACTATCCCATAATTTCCCATAGTTACCCGTTGTTTTGGACTTGCACTTTGGAGATTAGTTCGGCTATTGTAAGAGTAGCCATGTCTGAAGACTCTTCAATACCTGAGATTTTTATTCAAACTTATCTTGAAGGTTGACCAAGATCTTCTCTACAACTTCCTGAACTAGAAAGATTTCATCAAGTATTCTTATCTAGTTCACAATCTCCAGCTGCTTGGAAGATTATTCTTTCACAATATCTGAATCATTCATCTTCAAAAGCTCAAACTCTTTCTTCAAAGTTAAGAATTCTAATAGATTTTACTCTTCTACTACCTTCAAAGTCCTCCTTTAACTTATCCAAAGCCTCGTTGGCATTTCCATATCATAATCCTTGTAAATATTATGTATGTAAGACTTGAACAAATGCAGGTGAGAGCTCTTGGAGATCTAGTCACCAACTCATCATACTTCTTAATTTCAGTGAGATTTGCATTAATTCTAAATGGCTGGACATAGGGTTTTCCAAGCTCAACAACTTCCCATAAGTTGAGAGAGACTTTATATAACCCTTCATGTTGATGGCCCAAATGTGATAATTCTCTTCGGTAAAAGTCAGAGGGCATGTTCTTGGTTGATTTTCAGGTTCCATGAATTTTTCAGCAAGCAAATTCAAGAAAAAACCAGAAAGTAGATGAGCGAAACAAAAAAAAAAGTATTTAGATACCATAGGAAATAAGCATTGATACCATCTTACAAAGAAAAGAAAGAAGAAATTCAAGTTTACAAGGTGTAAACAGTAGGAAATCCCAGCTGTAAAATGCTACAGAAATTTGAAATTGAAGAAGAAGGTTGAAGTTTTCTTGATGTTTCATCACATAAGGTTTATTTATAAATAAACTGTGAGAATTACAACCAAATAATAAGCAAAATATCTCACACCGAACTATCTACATATGTAGTTCACAAACCACCACTCATTTTAAATCCAAAAGCTTATCAAAGAAAAATATCTTCATTCTAGGAGTGTCTAGATAAATCTTAATTTTCTAACAAATGTTTTATTTTGTAGAACTTTTAGTGTAGCCTTGCATGCCTTTTTTTGACGTTTTTGATTTTCTTATTTTAATTTCCACTTAATGAGTTACTCATTGTTTTATGAGATACTTTACCTTTCGCTTCTACGTTCCTATCATGATATTTAAGAAGTTACATGTTCATTCTACTCTTATTTGTGCAATTGAATTTAAAGCAATAAGTTCCAATTCCTATTGAATGTTTAAAGCAATAAGTTTCAATTCCTATTGAATTCCATACATGATGAGCAACAATTGAAAGTCTCGAGTAATGATACTACCCATTGGTGAACACTTAACCTTCATTTAGAGTTGAGTTATATTGAACTTTTTGAGTGTATCATAAGGTATAGTGAGTGTATAGAACATGTATAGATAGACTATATTGTATGGTTAGTTGATACTTTCTATGACTTTTGACAAGCTATAACATATAATCAGTGTATACTTTCTATAAGTTGTGAGAAAAAACACATCCTTTGTTAATTGAATGTGAGATATTATTTTTATATAGTTAATCCACAAAGATCAACAACCATATGTTTAGTACTTTACTTGTTAAACTTTTATTTGAGAAGTCAATAGATTTCAAGAAAATGTATACATGCTTTAAATATTTTAATCCGCACTGAGAAAGGAATTTGAGTTAATCCTAACCAAGTCATGTGGACCAAGGAATTTGATAGCGTGGGGAGGGGGGGGGGGATAGCCTTTCATTCTTTAAAAAAAAAAGAGAGATTATAATTTATTACCATCTTGAACATATGATTATCTGAAATTATACATAATCCATAATAACTTAGAACATATTTAATATCTATACTTCGTTAATTGAATTTCTTGATAAAGTTATTTTAATTAGCACCTTCATCTTCATCTTTACTCATATGCAAATTTAGTTAGTTAATCTTTATTAAATATCTACATACAAAAAACTAATGATATTTAAATTTATTTTAAAATATCACCACTTTTAATTTGGTTAAAATTGTGCAATCAATTTTGAGTAGAATCAGGAGCTTGAACATCTTCGTAATGGATGTAACTTTTATATTTGGTGATTCAAAATTTTAGCATTGGAGGTTAAACGTTATATGACTAAAATATTTTGTTAACTACTACACTTGTTCGGTAATCACTATTTCTAGTTTAAAGTTTTTTCCCCTACATTTTTCTTTTGAAACTAGATGGCAGGAGCCCATGCTAACTCAGGCCACCAACAATAATGTGCAGAAAGATAAGTAGACTTATTTGTGCATATATTATTAAGCATATCAAATATAGATTTACGACATTCTAACATAATCACAATCAAGGTGCCATCAACAACTTTGTAGGAGTCGATGTGTAACCTTGAAATAGCTTCATCAAAAGGTTTATTTGCATATCGTAATTGAACCTCAGTGATAGTCGTAGCTAACTGCACAACATGATCAAGGAGGTCAAATAAATAAAGTTATGAATGACGGTTCAACATGTTCACTAAACTAAATCCAATTTCATAATTATACAATTTTCAAAAACAAAGTTAAAGTGATGAGACTTTGTAATGATTTCTATGTTTTACGTGACATGAACAAATGGTGTAACTGTGGGTTACACATTTACAAATTATCTATTTGAGTATAAAATATAAGTCTCCTCAAGAATAATTCATGTAAGATCATTCCTTTACTCACTCATAAAATTAGGCAGTGTTCATGGCTAGAACAAATACATGAATGATAACCAAGTATGATTAAGGGTTAATCGTGTGATACATTGTCTAGGTATGCATGAAAGCATACTAGGGAAAGCATAATTGATGAAAATAATCCACTAGTGAAATCCCACATACTAGTGAAGAAATCTACAGAGAAATCCTTCTATTTCGAGGCTGAAACTTGAAGAAAATCGTAGGCGTGTTCATGAGAGAGCTGGTTGACTTTCCCCTTTTTTTTGCTATAATTTCAATGAATTTTGGTGAATAAAGGTTTTAGGTAGGTTCTGACTAAATTATCAGGCTTAAACTAAGTAAAATGATGTAGTTTAAATGCCCAATGCATAAGGAAAAAGACCAAAATGACCCTGGCTTAATGGCTGACGGGGACCGACCACAACGTTATTAACGGTCCATCTTTGGGACCATGGCCCGTTAAGTGGGTCGTGGTTCTTGGCAATGGTGTAATAGTTTTGGGAGGGCCCTCTACGGTCCACTTCACGGACCGTGTGAAGGAAGACCGTAAAGGCCACCGTGGTTCTTCACATGGGATTAGGGGTCTGCTGGCTCAAGATGATTGACCCATCCACGGCCCATCATCAAGACCATGGCCCATAGTGGACTCTGTGGTCTAAGGCCTGAGCTCGGGTTACTCTGGCTTGCCTCCATGATCTTTCCCATGGCTCGTGTTGTGGTCCATAGCCTGTGAAGGGTCTCGTGGTCCACCACTTCTAGGTGGGTGTGAACAACGATGAGGGTGACAGACCGTGGTCCTGATCACGAACCGTGAACCCCTCTGTGGTTCACCCTTTTCTGCTGTTTAGTCCAAGTCTGATTTCTGAGGTGTTACAATATCTCCCCCTTGGGAACATTCGTCCTCGAATAAAGTCTAAACTAGCTAATTAGGGAAGGAAGGAGCTGCAATCCTTACCACTAAGTACAAGAAATTGATATCTAACTGATCTGAGTTCAATGAACATGCAAATATACTAAAATGCAAGAACAACTGAAGGAACTATTTACTGAGACTGGAATGAAATCAGAAGGAAAGAGGTGAGGATACTTGGCCTTCATGGCTGCTTTTGCCTTCCAAGTAGCTATCTCTACGTACTGAATCCTCCACAAAACTATCACTGAAGTAAGTCTTTTATTTCTCAACCTACGAACTTGATGGTCAAGAATCTCTACTGGAACTTCTTCATAAGTGAGTCTATCTTTCACAACCACATTCTGTAATTGTACTATTGATGCTGGATCACCCAGAAACTTCTTCAACAAGGAAATGTGAAAGACTTGATGAACCACTGCTAGTTCTGCTCGCATCTCTAACTCATAAGCCACATTACCAACCCTTTTCAAGATTCTGTAAGGACCTACATATCTTGGACCTAGCTACCCTTTCTTGCAAAATCTCATCACCCCCTTCATAGGTGGCACCTTCAGGAAAATGCAATCATTAATTTTGAACTCTAAGTCCCTTCTCCTCACATCTGCATAGGACTTATAACGACTCTTGAGCTGTCTTAAGTCTATCCCTGATGAGCAGAACTTTTTCCATAGCATCATGAACCGAATCAGACCCAATTAATGCTGCTTCACCTACTTTAAACCGACCAATCGGGGATATGCATCTATGCCCATATAGTGCCTCATACGGAGCCATCTAAACGCTGGAATAAAAGCTATTATTCTAGGCAAACTCTATGATAGGTAGGTGATCTTCCAAACTACCCTTGAAATCGATCACGCAAGCTCTCAACATGTCCTCTAGGGTCTGAATAGTATGCTCTGCCTAGCCATCCACATGTGGATGAAATGTTGTACTGAGATTTACCTGAGTACCAAGACCTTTTTGAGACAATTTTCAGAAATGAGAGGTAAACTAAGGACCTCTATCTAAGAATATAGAAAAGGGAACCCCATGCAACCTGACTATCTCATTGATGTGGAGTTTAGTGTAGTCCTCTGCTGAATCTATAGTCTTGACAACCAAGAAGTGAGCAGACTTAGTAACTTTGTCCACTATCACCCAAATGTAGCCATGCTGTCTGCGAGTACGCGGTAATCCCCTAATGAAGTTCATGTTTATCACTTCCCACTTCTATTTAGGAATGTTAATATCTTGAGTCATACCTCCTAGTTTCTGGTGTTCTACCTTCACCTGTTGATAATTAGGACACTTAGCCATAAAATCTGCTATGTCCCTTTTCATGTCGTTCTACCAAAATTCTTGTAGATCATGGTATATCTTGGTGGCAACTGGATGAATGGAATACCTAGAGTTATGAGATTTTGTAAGAATGTGCTGCCTGGACTCACCCACATTAGGAACACATAAGCGACCCTGGTAATGAAGCACACCATCTCTCCCTTAGGAGAAAACCTCAACTTTCTACTGATGAACTGCACCCTTTAACTAAAGTAATACATGATCACTATCATATTTTTCCTTAACCACCGCTACTAATGAATATACTGATCTATTCTGAACTAGCACACCACCATCTGACATGTCCGTAAGGCCAACTCCTAAGCGAGCAAGTTGGTAAACATCTTATGCTAACTCTTTCTTTTCTTCCTCAACATGTGCTACACTGCCCATAGACAGTCTGCTGAGAACATCAACCACTACGTTGGCGTTACCCGGGTGGTAAAGCACATTCATATCATAGTCTTTGAGGAATTCAATCCATCTCCTCTGACGAAGATTTAACTCTTTCTGGGTGAACACATATTGGAGGTTCTGATGATTTAGGAATACATTAACATGAACACCATACAAGTAGTGTCTCCAAATATTTAGGGCAAAACTACAACTACAAGATCGAGGTCATGAGTCAGCTAGTTCTTCTCATGAACCTTAAGTTGTCTAGAAGCATAAGCTATGACCTTACTTCCCTACATCAACACAGAACCTAGGCCGACCCTGGATGCAGCACAATAAATCACATAACCCTCTGAACCATTTGGTAGAATCAAGACTAGAGCTGTAGTCAACCTAGTCTTCAGTTCTAAGAAGCTTTTCTCACACTTTTCTAACCACTGAAATTTGACCTTCTCTTGAGTCAACTTGGTCAATGGAGAAGCTATGGATGAAAATCCTTCAACAAACCTCATGTAATACCCGGCTAAACCCAACAAACTTCTAATATCTGTTGGAGAGGTGGGTCTTGGCCAGTGTCGTGAACTATCTTAATTTTTTGAGAATCCACTTGGATGCCTTCGCTGGATACCACATGAACAAGGAAAGCAACACACTGTAACCAGAATTCATATTTACTAAACTTAGCGAATACCTAGCGATCTTTAAGAGTTTGCAGAACAACTCTCAGATTAGTCGCATGCTCCTGCTCACTCTAAGAATAAATTAGGATATCATGAATAAAGACAATAACGAACAAGACCAAATACTGTTTGAACACCCTGTTTATTAAGTTCATGAAAGCTATAGGAGCATTTGTTAGTCCAAAAGACATAACTACAAATTCATAATGCTCATACGGAGTTCTGAAAGCTGTCTTTAGAATGTCACTATATCTGACTCTAAGCTAATGATAGCCAGATCTGAGGTCTATCTTAGAAAAACAACTAGCACCCTGAAGTTGGTCAAACAAGTCATTAATCTTGGGGATGGCATACTTATTCTTGATTGTGACTTTATTCAACTATCGATAGTCAATGCACATTCTAAGAGAACCATCTTTCTTTTTCACTAACAACACTAGAGCACCCCATAGAGAGATACTCGATCTGATGAAGCCCTTATCTAGAAGGTCTTTCAACTGCTCTTTCAATTCCTTAAGCTCGGCTGGAGCCATTCTGTAATGAGGAATCGAAATAGTCTGGTATCTGGAAGGAGATCTATTCCATAGTTGATTTCCCTTTTGTGAAGGAACTCCGGGAAGATCTTCTAGA
Organism: Solanum raphanifolium; assembly: GCA_036250405.1. Taxonomy (NCBI): domain Eukaryota; kingdom Viridiplantae; phylum Streptophyta; class Magnoliopsida; order Solanales; family Solanaceae; genus Solanum; species Solanum raphanifolium. Next base: position 27,871 of record JAJOOE010000642.1, on the reverse strand, counting down.
AATACTTTTGGAAACTCATTTACTATTGGGACTGGTTCAAGAGTTGGGGTTTTGGAGTTTTAGTTCTTAACCCGAACAAGATGATAGATATACCCTTTGGAAATCATTTTTTTGGCCTTAAGGTAAGAGATAAATTGACCCACAGGCACTGCGCTACTACCCTTCCACTCTAAGACTTGCTCGTTTGGAAACTGAAACCGAACTATCCTAGTTATACAATCGACTGAGGCATAATAGAAATGTAACCAATCCATGCCTAGAATGATATCACAATCTACCATTTCTAACCCTACAAGATCTGCTGAGGTGACTTTTAGAGAGACTGTGACAGGGCAATTTTTGTATACCCGTCTAGCTATAACTGGGTCACCAACTAGTGTCGAGATTGAGAAGGGTTTTGAGAGAGTTTTTGGACTGACACCGAATTTTACTGCTATATAGGGAGTTACAAAAGACAATGTAGACACTAGATCTAATAATGCATAAACATCTAAATGAAAGACTCGTAACGTACCAGTGACTACATCAGGAGAATCTTCCAGGTCTTGGTAAGCTTGGAAAGCATACAACTGGTTCTGACGCTGACCGCCACTTGTACCAGATGAAGCACCCTACTGAGTTGGGCAACCTGCTGGGGCTGTAGTCTGAGCCCTATTGTTGTTACCTCCTTGGCCCTACCTAGCAGAAGGCAATCCTTTAACCTATGGCCAGATTGACCACACCCAAAGCACCCCTCTCTGCCTGCAAGACGCTCACCCAGATAGTTCTTACCACACTTTGGACAAGTTGGGAAAGTCTTGTTACCTGAGCACTCCCCTGAGACTTAAAGCCTGATGCCCTACTTTTCTGATCCTATCGAAACCTAGGGGATAGACCACTAGTTGATGAAGGTGCTGGGGCTGTAGACCTTTGCTGAAACTGTGAGCAATTTCCACCATCTGACTTTTGTTTTGAGTATTCATAGTTTTCTATTTTGGCCTTTTTGTTATCCTTACCCAATTCACTAAGATTATGTCCCTCAACCTGTTGAGCATGAGTCATTAGTATGGAGATATCCATATCCCCTAGTAGCATAGCATTCATGCACTCAGTCTTTACCAGATTAGATACCTCAAATAAGAACTTACTAATTTGTTCCCTAGAATCAGCAATCATGTGTGGAGCATACCTATAGAGTTGCGTGAACTTCAGTCTATACTCTTGGACCGACATTTAACCCTGCTTGAAGTTCATAAATTCTTGTGCCTCAGCTTCTCTCAATTCCCTTGGGAAGAACCTATCCATAAAAGCTCCTGTAAAACAATCCCAAGTGACAAAAGCTACATATATACCCTTGTTATCTTTCCACTGAGTGAACGAGATATGAGCCACATCCTTAAGTTGGTAGGATGCCAACTCAACACTCTCAATTTCGGTTACTCGCATTACCCCAAAGATTTTCTTAACCTCATCAATAAAGTTTTATGGTTCTTGCTGATGAGTCCGAGATTTGGACTCATTTAAGGCTTTATTTATATAGATTTAGTGTCTTCAAATGCTTATTTTGTGCCATCAATTGATGTAAAACCCTTGATTTCTAGGTATATGAATCGAGGAACAAAGCAAGGACACTAATTTGCAAAAAGGAACAAAGAGAGCTGAAAGAATGAAGAAATGCAAGCCTGGTGATTGCCAAGTCCACTTGGTGAGTCGCCGAATGGCTACTTGACAGAAAGGAGGAGTTGGCAGATCGTCAAGTGTTTCCGCGATGCAGTGTTGGATCGCACAAAGTTACAGACCTTGAGGATGCTGAAGGCAGAAGGGCGATCGAAATGACCAAAGGGTGGATCTCCCAGTGGTTCGGTGAGCTCGACTTACTTCGCCGAGTGACTCTTCGTAGCATATTTTTGCGACTATAAATACATTTTTGAACATTTAATTTAACATAGAATATCATAATATCTTAGTCTATAATCAAGTTTTGAACTGGGAGACAAGTTTTCTCTAGTTTTCTTTAGCTTTGAAGAATTGAAGTTTTTCCCTTCTAAGAAATTGGAAGTGGGTCATTGAGATTCTTTGAATTGGAGCATTGTAAGGACGAATCCACACTTACCTAGTTGATGGATAATCAATTTGGTAACTTTTTTTACCTTTTTATAATGTCTAGCTAAAACCTCAATTCTTGGGGTGTGATTATGTGATTATGGGCTGATTTAATTTTTGGGTATTGCGAATTGTTAGTTTAAATGTTGTTTAGAAGTGAGTTCAATCATTATTTGTGGTTTAATTTAAGAATTGTAGTTGCAAATGCAGTTCTACCCTTGTGTTTTTGGCTTGCTTGAGAGAGAGCTTTTAAAGCTAAGATTATTGATTGATGGTCGGTGGGTATTGGGTTGACCTGGGTTCAGCTCGAGAGATTGAATGGACTAAGGTGTGGGCCGTTCTTATTTTGCTTGCTTGTTGATGTTCGAGAGAAATCAACTTGATTTGGGATAAATTGTTCAAGAGAATGTTTATCTCCTCTATAGCGTAGCTTACTCACTAATATGTAACTAATTTCTAATAGTTGGAATTACCCATTTGTCTATATTAGCCTATAATTGAATCACATCCTAAGAACCCGTCTCATTATTGTTATTTCGTGTTGTTCACCACTGTTTGTAGTTGATAATTTCAAACCAAAACCCCCATTTGACATTCGTGTCACCCCCAAATTTGAATGATATTTTTATTCGATAATTTATATTCCAATGACTGATTTGATCATGTTCACACTTTACTATTGAATCTTAAACACGTACTGCTCCCTATGGGATTCGACCCCAACTTATTTAGTTGGGTGATATACTGATTAACGATCGTTGACGCTTAGAATTGGATGAAATGTATTTGATAGTGTTAATCAATCAAAATTGCACGGCTGCCAGGGAGTGGTGTTGTTTGAGATTCTTTTGGTGAAGTTGAATTTTGTTCTTTTTAGTCATAGTTGAATCTACTTTTTTTTAGTTTTGGTTTTTGTGTTGCTGTTTGAAACAGATGAAATGAATGTTAACAGAAGCAATGGTAGCCAAGTGGGCCACCAAGATGACATCGGAAATCTCAATGATGTCAATGAGTCGAATGTCAATGACCCAAATATTGTGGGTGGAGTTTGTACCATTCAATTGCCTCCGACCGAAGGAAACGTTGTGTTCCACATTACAAGCACAATGTTGCAGCTCTTGCAATTGAAAGAGTTTTTCGGTGGGTTGGCTCATGAGGATCCTCATGAGCATATAAGGAACTTTGTTGATGTTTGCAGGTTGTTCTTCTTCAAGAACATATCCCAAGAGTCGGTCCGGTTGAGGTTGTTCCCATTTTCCTTAATGGGAGAAACATGTAAGTGGTTGGCTGAATTGCCAAGAGACTCCATCAATTCGTGGGAAGATCTTGTTACCGCATTTCAAGTGTGATTTTTCCCTCCTTCGAAGATGATGACACTTAGGGACAACATCCAGAGCTTCAAGCGTTTGGAGGGTGAGCCAATCTATGAGACTTGGATAAGATATAAGAAGTTGGTGCTGCAATACCCAACTAATTGTTTGCCCAACAATGTTTTAATGCAATACTTTTACTGAAGCTTTGATTCAGTGAACAAGGGAGTAGCTGACTAACTTTCTCTGGGAGGTTTGATGCAACAACCTTACATTATAGCAGTCCAGCTCTTGGATGGTATGACCAAAATTAACTAGGCATGGTACACCCGCGAAGATCAGGTCTACCCTCTCACTTTTAAATTGACAAAGGAACAGCTTGAGAAAGATCAAGAAAGGGACCAAAACATAGCAAAGATGATGACCCAACTTGACATTTTGGCCAAAAATGTCATGGGAGTTGGTGCTATATGTGTCAATGCTGTGAGCGTGGGTTGTGTAAATCTCGAAGAGGCCAAGTTTGAAGCGCTGTACAATGAGGAAGTGAACTTCCTAGCCAACCAAGGAGGTGGTTATCGTGCTAACTACCCAAGGCAGGGTGGTAACCAAGGTTGGTACATGGATAAGGGTTGGAGAGACCATGATAGTGAGTGGAGGGATCCTAATCTCATTTGGTAGGAAAGAGATAAGGAGAAGGATAGGTATGTTCCTTCCCACGAGTGGCAAAAGCCCAAAGAATATGAGGGTCCGGTCTGAGGATATGCTCTCTCATATTCTTAACAAAGGTTGAGGGGTTTGATAAAATTTTGAAAGAGATGAAGGATGATGTATCGACTCTTATCCAGACGGTGACTTCTCATTCCATCTCTATCAAGCAATTGGAGACCCAAATGAGTCAAATTTCTTCTCATTAAAACCCAAGATAACAAGAAGGGTTGCCTAATAACACTATGACAAACCCCAAGAATGAGGTTTGAGCGAGGACTTGCGTCATGCTACGACGTTAACTAAGGCGCTTCTTTGGAGGCAATCCAAGTTTTTATTTGCTTTATTTTTGTTCTTGGAATAATCATGAGTTGATTGTGCAGGTGAAAAAGTGGAAGTGTTTGAAAAGTGGTGGTTGGCGAGCAAAATGTCCAGTTGGCAACTCGCCGAAGAAGTCGGCAAGCCCGACTTGGACCACCATTGGATGCAATAAATTATGAAATTGGAGTATGTAAAACTCGGTGGGAACATGGACAAGTCGGCGAATCGCCGAACAGGTCGGCAATCCCAACATTGTCCGCCGTTTGGACCCCTAGGTGAACTGGAGGTCCTGTAAAACTCAGCGAGGTAAGTACCCACTCGGCGTGTCGCCGAGTGGTTCGGCGAGTAAAAATAACATCGCCAAAGGGGCGCGAACTGCACGATTTTTAAAAGGCCAAAGGTTTAAAATTTCAAACTCCTTCACATTCCCTCAGTTTTAACTTCTATACAATCACACCCGCACTCTATATTTTCTATAATCTCGCATTTTCTTACTTTTTGGTCGTTGATCTTATGTTTGGAGTTGTAAATCTTTGCCGCTTAGCATTTCAAATTGTATATTCGACATTAAAGGTTAGTTTTAAGAACCTCAAACTCATATTTAGTGGTTAAACTCATTTGCAAATGTATTGTTCTTAATGATATGTGCTGGGCCTCTCTAAATTTGTCTAAGTGTGCTTGTTTGCATGTTTTAAATTTGATATCATGTCTAAATTGCCTAAGTTGTTGATTTCCCAAAATTCGTGCCTTAAAATTGATCATAAATTGGTGGGTTGTACTTAAATGTTGTTGGGTCTCGTTGGGTGAAGTCTTAGTAACCCAAATTTGTGCTAAATAACGTGCCTTGCCCAATGATGGAGCTTTTGATGTCATTCTTGAGGGCTAAAGTCGTCAAATAAACAATTTTGGCCAAATCAGGGGAAGTCTAAGTACACTGGTGGCATGGATCTTATGGGTCTAGGATTAATTGAATAAGCGTATGTTTTGATTTTGTTTTCAGGGGCTGCGGGGATGATTTTTGAAGTCAGGGTTGAAAATAGGCACGTTGGGCAGTTTGGCGAGCAAGGTCGAGCTCGCCAAACCACTCAGCGGTTCGACGAATCCCCCTTTATCGCCTTTAATTTCATGTTATTGTTGATTTTGGGTGCTGTAATTTTTTGCGAGAAGCATTAGTTCGCCGAGTGCAATCGGCGACTTGCCAAATGTTTTCTATGATCCCCCTTTCTGCGTCCCCAACCCCTAAAATACACTATAACTTTTAGCGGGCTTGTTTATGCTTGCCGAAAGGCCTTTCCCATCACCAACATGCCATTTTTCTTGAAAAATTTTGAGCCAATCCTTTCGGCGAGCCCGATCTAGCTCGCCAAAGTGATTCGGTGACTCACCGATCGGTTCGACGAGTTTTTCTGCAACTTTTCTTCAACCATTGCTAACATTTTCCAATGTGTGTTGCAATTATGGCTAGACCAAAAGTTGTAGGTAGAGACATTCCGCCCCGCAAGAGGGCAAAAAGAATCACAATAAATGAGGATTCAACTACATCCGAGGCAAAGGAAACCAAACTTCCTACCACTGGTTGGAAGGGCAAAGGGAAAGGTAAGCCACCTGCTCCTGCGTCACCGGAGGTTAGCTCCGACAGTGATGGAATCTATTCCACTCAGCTCACCACTTTTGAGAGTGAGGGTGAGCACCAGGATCCTCGGGCCACCACTTCTGAGCCTGATAATGATGAGCTTCTAATGGCCCAAAGTGCTGAACTGCACTCGAAGAGGATGCATGATCCGTCTAGGATCCGGGAATCCCATGTTGCTACCATTCCTGTTGTCCCAGACCAGGCTATGGTTCCAGCACCACCTGCACAGGGTCCCCCTCCTCAGTCTATGAACAGACTGAAGACTAAGGGATTGAGGACCATCATCGAGGAGAAGAGGTTGTCTACTGATGGAGTAATAGACAGTTACCCAGAGATTATGAGCTGCTTAAAGTCCCACAAGTTCCAGATATTCACACGACTCCATTGCCCTTATGTTCCAAATTGGGTCTAAGAATTTTACACTACCTATGGAGCCCTAGTGCCACAAGGGATAAAGCAGGCCACCAAATTCAAACTCGTTGATTATGTTATTGTCAGGGGCAAGAAAGTGAAGTGTGATAGTGATGCTATCAATGCATTCCTGGAATGTTCAGTAGATATTGAGGATGACTATCAACACATGATTAGGACAACAATGTTGTAGAATATGAAAATATGGTTCCCCCTCTATTATCTGATGGTCCTTTTCGGTGGTTGGAGGCAGGAGCTCCAATAGAGAAGAAGGACCTCAATGTAGCAGCATATTATTGGTTTGGCTTTATCAGCATCACTATCATGCCATCCCATAAACACTCTATCCTCCACTACGCAAAAATAGTTTTCCTTGGTTGCATCATTGATGGAACGAGGGTAAATTTGGGCATGATCATTGCACAAGAGATGGCCATGAGGGCCAAACCTCTCTTTCTTTCCCGCTGTTGATCACCAAGCTGTGCAGACGAGCCCAAGTGCCTCGAGATTAGAAGAAAGATGTGGTAGTAATTCCCACATCTTCTACCTATATCTGGCACATTGAGACGGAGTACTTGAAGGATGAGGTAGAGAAGAAGATGGCAGCCCCGGTGGATTCCTCCCCGGTTGCTAATACTGATACATTACCTACAAAGGCAGTAGTGCCTACTTCGGCCCCTGGGCCTTCAATTATATCTAGTGTTATCCCTTCTATGACTCCTAGTTCCTCTACAACTCCTCTACCACCTAGGTATGCTACTTCCTCCCGACCTCCACTCACCCAGGCTACAATACTACGAATAGGGCAGCTAGCCTATTCTGCTGATAGGCGTGCCTCCAACCTTGAGGCAACAATCCCCAAGATGATTGAGAGGGCCCTCACTGCTGCTGTGACACCTCTTAGTGTGTCTATTGATGCCCTTGCAGCAAGGATAGCGGTGTGTGAGAGAGGCCAAGGGACCACTGATGAGGTGACGACTTTAAAGGCCGTTAATACTGAGCTGAGGAAGGACGTGGACCAGTTGAAGTCCATGGATAGGTCCATGATTTTTGGGATGGTGGAGATCCCCGACATGCCAACTGATATATATGTATGCCTTCGGCTACCACCGGAGATGAGGTTCGAGTTGAGGAGATGACTACTGCTGAGTCCGAGGCTGAGACTGATGAGGAGCAACTTGGAGTCGATAATGAGGCTGTTTATGAGGGCCTTACATCAGATGAGGAGGCTATGGTGTATTCAGCTGTGTAGATCTCATTGGCAGACACACCCATGGATGACCCTAGTGGAGCCAGTGGTACTGATGTTGCACCGGGCACTGATGCCCCGACAGATGGAGCAACTATGTAGACATGACCCTTTCTTTACCTCCCTCTCTGTCATTTTTATTGACCTTTATTATTTTTGTTTCATTTGAGGACAACTGCTTTTATTTGTGGTGGAGTGAGGTATTTCCATACCTACCTCTTGTGACTATTATGTGTATATATTATTGGACTTTTGTGGTTAAATTTTTTTTTTTATTGTGTTGTGGATGTTTGAGCTTATGGCTCCTTGTTTTAAATGCAAATGATTTTTGGACCCTTCTAAAAAATTTTGCCACCTCTTGTTGTGTTTAATCGTGGCTGTTCTTGTGCAAATTTGAGTATTGATTATGATCAATACCGATGACTTGAATAGTCTCTTAATCGAACATAAATGAATATGCGGCTACGATGAGGCCAAATGAAGTTGCATAGAAAATATGTGAACTTTTTGCATCTCGTTGTGACTAGCTAGTTATCGAATAAGTCTCTTGTGATGAACATTGCACACTAGCGAAAGTGTGGAGTCTTGTTTCATATTGGTGCTAATGCCTTGTGTGATGAGCTTACCGCGCATCTTGTGTGATGACACCTAGAATTTTCCTCGTTGGTCCAGTTTACTAAGTGATGCAAGCTCTTGAAATGATCTTAAGCAACAATTTTGAAGTGTGAAACAATTTGACATTATACCTCTTCTATGGCCAACCTTGTGAGTGTGTGAACTTTGCTTGAACACCCTTTGAACCTTACCCTTTTCTTGGAAGAAACTTGATGCAATTGTAACCCCTCTTTATCCATTAACCCATAATCCTCATGAATTATGGTTTGTTTGAATAGCCAACTTAGGCCAAAAGCCTAAGTTGTGAGTGTGCTGAAAGGAGAAGGTAAATCAAGAAGTGCAAAGAAGTCCCACTTTATCCATGGTTTTGAGAAAGATGGAACATGATGAGTCCGAGATTTGGACTCATTCAGGGTTTATTTATAATGATTTAGTGTCCTCAAATGCTTGTTTTGTGCAAACACCTGATGTAAAACCTTTGATTTCTAGGTATATGGATTGAGGAACAATGCAAGGACACTAATTTGCAAAATGGAACAAAGCAAGATGAAAGAGTGAAGAAAAGGGAGCCTGGTGATCGCCAAGTCCACTTGGCAAGTCGCCAAACCACCTCTTGACCGCCTAAAGTTCCAGTGTGCCAAACCTTGAAGGAGAAAATCAAGTTGGCGAGAGAAAGGAGAAGTCGGCGGATCGTCGAGTGGTTCCGCGATGAAGTGTTGGATCGCCTAAAGTTACAGGCCTAGAGGATGCTGAAGGCCAAGGAAAAAGGAGATGGAATTGACCAAAGGGCGGATCACCGAGTTGATCGGGGAGCCCGACTTACTGCCCCGAATGGCCCTTCGCAGCACATTTTTGGGGATTATAAATACATTTTTGAACATTTAGTAGTTTAGTATCATAGTTTTCATTACATTGAATTTTTGGTGGAGAATTGTAAGAATTCTGAGTATTGAGACAAGTTTTTCCTTAGCTTTGAAGAATTGAAGTTTTTCACTTTTGAGAAATTGGAAGTGGGTCTTTGAGATTGTTCAATTTGGACCTTTGTAAAGACGAAATCAATCTTACCTAGTTGATAGAAACTCAATTTGGTAACGATTTTTTTTTATTTATGATGTCTAGCTAAAACCCTAATTCTTGGGGTGTGATTATGGGCTGATTAAGTTTATGGGTATTGTTAATTGTTAGTTTAAATGTTGTTTAGAAGTGATTTCAATCATTATTTGTGGTTTAATTTAAGAATTGTAGTTGCAAATGAAGTTCTACCTTTGTGCTTTTGGCTTGCTCGAGTGAGAGGTTTTAAAACCAAGATTATTGATTAATGGTCTGTGGGTATTGGGTTGTCATAGGTTCAACTCGAGAGAGTGAATCCTAAACCCTTTTCCACACATTCAGCTCGAGAGAGTGAGTGGACTAAAGCGTAGGCTGTTCTTATTTGCATGCTTGTCGATGTTCGAGAGAAATCGACTTAATTCGGGAAAAATTGTTGGAGAGAAAGTTTACCTCCTCTATAGTCTAGCTTATTCACTAATTTATAACTATTTCCTAACCGTTGCAATTACCCATTTGTCTACATTAGCCTATAATCGAATCACATCCCAAGACCCCGTCTCATTGTTGTTATTCCGTATTATTTGTTGCTGCTGTAGTTGATAATTAATACCTAAACACCCTGTTATTTGACATTCACAGTATGTGCTTCATTCAATATTTCTCTCCTCAATTTGTCATCATTAGGGATGCATAACCTGTTTTGATAAAATAAGCCACCATCCTCCGTAAATGTAAAATCAAGTTTTTTTCCACTATGAACTTCTCTGATCAATTTTACAAGTTTCTCATCTAACTTTTGTGCTTCTTTCACTTGTTCAAGTAATATTGGCTTTACTTGCAAATTAGCAATAACTGAACCATTTGAATCAAGTGTAAAACAACCATTCCAGGCTCTTAACTAAAGGAGCAAGGGTAAAGGACTCAAAGAAATGCTTGCGAAGGATTTCCGACTTAAGGCATCTGCAACCACATTGGCTTTACCTGGATGATAGTTAATCATGCAGTCATAATCCTTGATGAGTTCAAGCCATCTACGTTGTCAAAGGTTTAGCTCCTTTTGAGTACCCAAGCACTTTAAGCTCTTGTGATCAGTGAATATATGACATTTCTCTCCATACAAATAATGCCGCCATATTTTTAAAGCAAACACTATAGCAGCAAGTTCAAGATCATGAGTAGGATAATTCAATTCATGCGGTTTTCATTTTCGAGAGGCATAAGAAATAACCTTCCCTTCTTGCATCAAAACGCATCCTAGACCATTGTGAGAAGCATCACTGTAAACTACATATTCTTTCCCTTCAATCGGTAGAGTAAGTATAGGAGCTTGAGTAAACAAGGATTTGAGAGTTTCAAAGCTCTCTTGATAGTTGTCATCCCAAATAAACTTTACTTCCTTATGCAAGAGCTTGGTCAAAGGGGAGGCGATAATGGAGAAGCCTTTCACAAATCTTCTATAGTATCCTGCTAAGCCCGAGAAACTTCTTACCTCGGTTGGACTTTTAGGAGGTCTCCATTCAACAACCGCTTGTATCTTACTAGGATCTACATTCACACCTTCTATTGATACAACATATCCCAGAAAAGCTACTTCATCAAGCCAAAATTCACACTTGGAAAGTTTAGCATAAAGCTCTTTCTCCCTCAAAATTTGCAAAATAATCCGGAGGTGTTTATTACGGTCTTTATTACTTTTGGAAAATATTAAAATATCATCTATAAAAACAACCACAAACTGATCAAGATAAGGTTTGAATACTCGATTCATTAGATCCATAATACCGCAGGAGTATTTGTCAATCCGAATGGCATCACCAAAAATTCATAATGACCATACTCAGTTCTAAAAGCAGTTTTAGGAATATCATTCTCTCTAACCCGCAGTTGGTGATATCCAGATCTTAAATCAATTTTTGAGAATACTTTAGCACCCTTAAGTTGGTCAAACAAATCATCGATTCTTGGCAGCGGATATCTATTATTGATTGTTATTATGTTTAATTGTCTATAGTCAATACAAAGCCTAAGAGTGCCATATTTCTTCTTTACGAATAAAACAGGGGCTCCCCAAGGAGAAACACTAGGTCAAATAAAACCTTTTCAAGAAGTTCTTGCAGTTGAGATTTCAATTCTCTTAATTCTGCTGGAGTCATTCTATAAGGAGTGATAGAAATAGGGGTAGATCCAAGGATAAGCTTGATTGGAAATTCAACCTCTCTTTTCGGGGGAAATCCCAGAAAGTTTTCTGGAAATACTTATGGAAAATCACATACAGTAGGTATGTCTTTGATACAAGGACTCTTCAATTGTATATCAACTATGTGAGCCAGGTATGCCTCACAACCTTGACGCATCAACTTTCTTGCCAAGGCCGCAGAAATAATACTAGATGTCAATGATCTTTCACCTTGTACAATGATGTGTGAAAATGTAGGATCTTTAAAAGTCACATGCTTAGACCTACAATCTACCACCGCATGATATTTATAAGGACAATCCATCCCGATAATAACATCAAAATCCTTGAAGGGCATTTCAATCAAATCAGCAGGAAAGACTAGGTTTTGAATCACAAAGGGACAATCTTGGTAAACTGGATTACACACAACTTGATAACCCAAAGGAGTTTAAACTAGCACATTATAATTAAGTCTCACAGATTTCACATTTTCGGGAAGAACAAGTGATGAACAAATATAGGAATGTGTAGAACCAGGATCAAACAATGTAAACACGCATAAGCCAAATAAGTGAAATTTACTGACAACCACGTCTTGTCCATCTTGATCATCCTTCTACCTCATTGCATAAGCGCGTGCAGTAGCCTTTTACCCACTAGCTTGATTAATTCCACTTGTACCTGCTGCCTAGGTATTTTTAGGTCTTGCACCTCTATTAGTTTGAGAAGGACTAACAAAAGGCTTATCAACTGAGCCTTCAGTTTTAAAGGAAAGAACATCACTAGGATTAGGACAATTTTTCACTTTATGATCAAAGCTCCCACAATTGAAGCATGCACTAGAAGCTCTCCTACAAGTGCCATAATGATTCTTTCCATATTGGGGACAACTAGGAGCGCGAGGCTTGCCTTGGCCATAATTTGGAGTGCTAGCTGTAGAAACTTCTGATTTGTTTTGCCTTTGTTGAGGTAGCCTGTTATCACTACATCCTTAGAATTATCAACCTGGTCTAGGCTTTCAGAATCTGTTTTCATTTCTACTAGTTTCTTCTTTATCAAATCGTTCCCAAGTAAAAGCAGCAGACACTAACTTACAAAATTTCTCATGTTGCAGGATCGCCACATTCTTCCTAATGGAACATTTAAACCGTCTTCAAATTTCCTGCACTTGTCTTTTTCCTCTTTAATAATACCACCAGCATAGCAAGAGAGCCTTAGAAACTTTTGTTCGTATTCAGCAATAGACATGCCTCGTTGCCTTACATTCAAAAACTCTTTTTTCTTTGCATGACAATAAGCAGGTGGGACATACTTCATACGAAATTCCTTAAGAAAATCATCCCAAGTAAGAACAGAAGGTTTTACCTTGGCATTCAGAACACTTACCCACCAATCATAAGCATCCTTTTGTAATAGTGAAATAGCATACTTAAATTTGGCAATATCTGAACACTGCAACTGCTCAAATACCCTCTCCATGCAATCAAGCCATTGTTCAGTATCTGTGGGATCAACAGTGCCTTCAAACTCTACTCCACCCATTTTTCTCATTTTCTCGAAGTTAATGCTGTGGGGATGATGCATCGATTCAGCCATATGGTGGAAGAATTCAGCCATTTGTTGAAAATGAGGATTCATGGTTTGAGTAGCATGACTCATGTGAGGATGTGGACCAACTCTTACACTCTGATGGTTTCCCACTTCAGAAGCACTAGTGTGGGGAACATACTGATTCGAGATATGTTCTCCAACCCCTTCCAGTGCATGAGGTTAGGAAACAGAGGCACCCGAACATTCACGAGCAGCTTCCATAGGTCGGTCAGAAGAAGTGGCCATAACTTAATTCCTTCAAAAGGGAAGATCACATTGCATTAGGGATATGTACTAGCCTTTTTTTCAAAGCAAACAACTATATTAGAAATTCACAACAAAAGTCCTAAAACCACAAACCTAGGCTTTGATACCAACACTTGTAGCGATCATTTCAAAACGATACCACTACTTAAACAAGAAAATCTAATTAAATACTTGCGATGTTTAAAACCAATTAATGAGGGCATACTGATTTTAATCTAGTAGAGGGATTAGATTCATAACGAACTCCAAAAAAAAAAAAATATAACATTTAAGCAATTAACCGACCAGATCTTCATGCATATGTTAACCTCACACTCGAGGGTGAAATAACAAGAATATTACAAGCTTCTGAGTACCGAAATCAGTCGGCTCATGCTTCATACAACTTTCAAGACATATAGCAAATTAGTATATTACAAGACTTGGGTTTACACACCCTAAAAAGATAAAAATGTATAACCATACTTATATTACAACCCATGGTGACATGACCAAATCATCCCTCAAAATCTCCTGTAAATATACAACACAAAGATCATGTACAAGTCCTAAGGTTATACAAAATATATATGCCTATATGCAAATGTGATCTTCCTTAAGGCTTTCAAAATCTCCATCATCAATGGCCTGCTTCAAGCATCATCGCGAACAACCCCTACGATAGAAACAACTATCGCTAAGCATATAGCTTAGTGGTGTACAAACTATAGGTTTGGAGCCTTTAAATTCACCAAGTTATCATTCTCAAGTCAAGGGTAGCAATATCGAAACAAAATCAGTAAATCAAGTAAACAATATACAAGGAGTATCAAGTTCAATATATAAAGGTATAAATGTCAAGAATGCTCATAGCACAACTTTTGAAGAGATTCAATAACAAGGCACACCCATTATATACATCATGTCGTCACACCAAGCACGAGCATGTATCAAGAAGGGTCAAAACCCAATAATCAAGAGAACCAAGAACCATATAAAAAAAATGGCTTCCTAGTTCGTACTAAAAATGGACAACTTCCATTCTCAAGACGAACTAAAAAAAAGAGTCAAGATGACAAATGATCCGAACCAAGAGGCATGCCAAGAGTGACAAAGTCACAGCCACAAGAAGGAAAAGGTCCCAACAAGAGTGCTAAGTGATCAAACAATCCATACAAGTGGGTGAGTTACATAAGCGTCTTTAATGTATTAAAGAATACCAATACAACAATGCAAAGTGACAAGAGGTAACCAAGGTACCAAGATAACTTTCAAATATACCAGTAGGTAAAAAGAGTACAAGTATAAGTTTATACTTAAACCTCAGTTCTTTAGCACAAAAACAGTCCAACAAAACTCTACGAGTCAAACCGTAGACCTAGCAGCGTATCAAAGTCTTCAACTTGTACACGAGGATATACAACCTTAAAAAAATGAATTCAATAACTTATTTACTTTATAGCAGCTCAATAATGATGACGTAAAATAGGGTTATCATCACTTGTAAGCCTAGCCTGTACAAATACGACTATGCTCCCTAACAGTAAATTCTGGCCATCCTAGTGCATCATGTCGCAACTAAGATTTGAAATGGCAAATAGCAAAACTGGACTGTATACTCTTCATGAAAGATGTGGGTAGCTCTCTTAAAGTTGCAAACAACCAAGAATCACCGCAAAATGTATTTTGGATAAAAAGATATATTCAAAATACTAACAGTTGTCCATACAGGATTTCAAACTTCAGAATCTGGACAGAACTTGTCCTATGATGCGACCCATATTTCGAATCCATAACAACTAAATTAGAGTTTAACATAAATATAAGAGTTGTACATATACGAATTATCTTTCCAAATCATATTTATTAACAGTAAACAAAGTTCTATAGCATGACATATGCTTAATCTACTAAACGCTACCCAGCTCAAAAATAGGTTTTACCAGTTACCAAAAAGAAGAGTGTTACTCGATTTCCAGCCAAAAGGACTAAGATTTTCTCTTGTGATCTTGAAGAACAACATGTTAGATAATGTTCTAAGGGACTTATACTTCAGGTGAGATGAATTTCCTAAGAGGAGGTGTCAAAATATAGTAACACAAGAGGTGCTTATCATATACACAGTTGTCCATAAAAGTTGGCTGCCCAAAAACTTGTGTGCTGCCCAAATGCATACATATACACCTATATATATATATATATCCTTCACCTCCTTTTAAATCTATAAATATTTCTAATTAAAACATTACGCAAATACCCCCATATAATACATTAAATTACGATGACAATTATTTTAAACAAGGTTGCAAATATAACGTTATTTCAAGTTCCCAAAATGAGAATTAAACATATTGTAATAATTAAGGAGTGGTTTATCGAAATGTGACTATTGTAAGCATTTTTGGGGTGTTACAGTAATAGTTAAGGATTTATTTGCTTTTGATTTGTTATTTTAGTTCTTAGGAATTAAAAAAATTGAAATATGCAGAAAAAATGCAAATATATGAGTTGTGCCACGACCAAAACTAAGACGCTGGATGGAAGGCAACCCATTGTGTTTTGACTAACAAGTTTTGAGCTTAAAATTTGCAGGAATCAGAAATTGTGGTCCAAGGCAGCTCCGTGAAGGAGCCACGTCTCGGAGGTGGGGAAAAATTCTGTCTCACTTGGTCCAATTTGAGGCAGAACACTCCGTATACTTGGCGCGTTGCGGAGGGGGCTTAAAATTTTGGACTCGACGGTGAGTAACTTCTACGTCAAAAATAAGGCATCTCCATGGAGCTGGTGCGTCGCGGAGCTACTGCCTCAATTGGAATTTATTTTCCAATTTGAGGCAAAATGGTGTGTGTACAGGCTGCGTCGCGGTGGGGTGGAATGTTTGTAAACTCTTGTGGTTCTTCTAATTCGTTAATAGAACTCAACTTTTGGTTATGTGTATGTGGGGTGTGGGTTAATTGGGTGAAATTGATAGGATGACACTGTGAGTTGTGCAAATCTAGTTCTGTTTGTGCACACATTTACGGGTTAATTCGACATCTTGCCAAACATCATTGAAATGTTTTTGCTTGGGGGTGTTTTGAGAGCTTATGAATTTTCTTAGTAGTGGAATGGATTGTATATTGGTTCTCAGTGGTGAAATTTTGCATTGTTTAGAGGATAGTTCGAATTCTTGAGTAGCACAGACCTTGTTGATTAGTTCCTCAGTAATGGGTATAGTGTGTGTGTCTAAAGGTCAACGTGTGAATTCTTGCGTAACAAAAATGGTGTAGGCTTGGATAAAATTGATTGCTTCTTGTAACGTGTGTAGGATTTCGAAGTCTAGGTAGAAAGTCCTTTTGGTCTTGAGTGGTTATTATGTTTGAAATTGTTTCATATGTTAGTTGTGTGAAGTCTTGAGTAGCACTACAAGGGTGTTGATGGTCAATTGTGGGCTGTTTGCATTGAACTAAGTGTAAGCTGGTGTGCGCACACCACCCATACTTTTATCATTATTATGTAGTCATTTGGGTTGAACTTTGCTATATTTTGCAGGTAATCATGTGAAGTTCACAAAGACCCGACAAAGAAGTGGCCACGTCAAGCCATAAGAAACGTGCCTGAAGTGGGAATGTCCCACTCGCACCTGCAGTCCCCAAAGCCAAAACTAGGCGGTTTGGAGTCAAAGCGGTCACCAAGGAAGGCAAGGCTTGGTACAAAAAGCACACTGAGCCTCTTAGTTCTCAGATGTGTGTATCGACAGGGACAGTCTGGCACGTGAGTTCCCACAGATCCTTAGGCGGATTAGGGAGCTAGGGATGGAGTTCATCTTTACTGAATCGAAAGAGTGCAACTTGCACATGGTCCGGGAGTTTTACGGAGCGACTGAAGCAAGATCCCACTATGTGACGGTGAGAGGAAGGAATGTGCCCATCACACACACAAGTATACATGATATATTGGGTACACCACAAGATGCAGACCCACTAGTGCTGACAGGGTTGAATATACACCCTCCATACCAGGCCATCCCACACACTTTGTGCGTTCCACAGTCCGTGGTACAATGGACTAAGCATAGCGGGAAGAGATATCACCAATCGCTTCCCTATGCTCACATGCTTTAGGAGACACGCATTTGGTTGAAAGTTGTAATGAACTGTCTGATATCGGGGCTCCACTACACCAACATTACTCGTGACAAGATGTGCTTGGTAAATGCCTTGATGACCGGCACGGAGCTGAACATTGGAGCTATTGTGAAATTTGCTATGCATAAGGCCCGGGTTCACAAAGGGCACATGTATGCTTTTGGTGGTCTAATTACCAAGATCTGTCGTGTTGCAGGTGTCCCTGAAGAAAATTTGGACTATATGGCACCCCTATATCTTGCATCGTTGGACATCACTAGGACAAAGGGACCTGACACTGAGTTTGGCCCAACTCTCACCACTGCTGAGCGCCAAGGAGGGATGAGTTGATTACGGCCAGGATGTATGGCTTAGAGATGTTGCGCCATCAGAATGGCTGTCAGGCTTCTACTGATCTGCAGTTGGGCGAGGTCGAGAGGCACTACCCTCTGAATGACCATGCCAAGGCACTACTTGGCATTGGTCCTAAGTTTCGTGAGCTGATCGATAATGATATTTCGACCGATGAGGAGCACACGTGTACTAGCTCAGATGTGGATTCCGACTCGAAGGAGGAGGATAGAATGTAAAAATTAACTTTTGATTTATGGTTTCATCTTTTCTTCTCTTTTCTTTTTTTTACATTTTTTCATTAAATGATGGGTTGTAATTGCTCTATGTCTATTTAGAGTTACAGTTCTCGTTCTTAGATTATATTTACTTACAATATAATTGTTTAGTGATTTTGATTTGGCATGATTTGTTTATCATATTAGTTGTTCTTATATTCTTCTGATTACTATTTTGATGCTTGATCACCATTGAAATAAACATATTGTACGAATTGAACTCGGGAGAGGAATAAGAAGATAGAACGTGGAATAGAAGGAGCATGATTCTCTCTTAACAATTAGGGTTAATTTGTATCTGGGATAGTGATATACCTAGAAACCATGCTTGGTCACTATACAGGAAGAAATAGTAATGCTCGGTACTTCGTCCAACCTATCCCCGCTCAATGATGTAGTTAGGTTTTCATTTATCGTAGGCGATTAGAGGTCGGGAGACCATGCTCATACATTTAACCATGTTAATCATTAACTAGATAATCAAATAAGTTGATGAAATTGATGCTAAACATGATTGTTAGTTAAATTATAATCGTAGATCGATTCATTCATTCATTGTGTAAATATCTATATTTTCTTAGTTAATTGCTTTTTAGTTATTTTATCTTTATTTTTAGTTTAGTTAATATATTCATCTTTTGAAATCCTCCCCTTAAATAAATAATTATAATTAATATAATTTAGTAAGAATAATTAATTGACAAGTCCTTTGGGTTTGATAATCCGGTTCTTTTAAGAGCCACTATATTACTTGCGCGACCACGTACACTTGTGTGTGCAATTGGAAGCAACAAGTTTTGGGCCCCATGAGTGTGAATCTGAGATTGGGCCTGGTCCCTAGGACATTGTGCACTTCAATTAGGAGAAACCCAAGTTGAAGGTGGCTAACTTAGTGAATACCTTAATGATGGCCCTAGCCCTAACAAGGGCATTGTGCACCTTAACTTGAGAGAAATCTCTAAGTCAAGGGTAGCTATTGTTGAGTTTCAAAAAAAAAGAAAAAAAATAAATAAAGGGGCAAGTAAGAAATAAAGGCAAGGTTGGTAACACAAGTGGAAACCTATGAAGAAGGAGGGGGCTAACGAAAAGAAAGAGTTGTGAATGTAAGAAGAAAGTTGAATATGGTGCATTAGGGAGGATAAGTCACTAATTTTATCTAAACGAATCCTCCCTTACCTTAAGCCTACATTACAACCAGAACAAGTCCTGTTTGATTTTTAGCATAACACATTGTATTAGTAGAGATGTACATAATGGGCAAGCTTGTGGTTCTCAATGCATACATGTTTCATGTTGTTGTGAGTAAGAGTGTACCTTGTTTGCAAAGTCCTTAAAGTATATTCAATTTGCTGAGTTGAGTGTGCGGACTATTCTTTGGAGTGAGGGGCACTTGTTGTATGAAGGATAAGTGATATAACGGTGCACATTTCGTTCAATGCGTTGGTTGCTAAAAGTTGTCAAATCAATTACATGAATCATGCATACTTTGAATAAAATCATGTCTGTGTTCACT
This sequence comes from Solanum raphanifolium, assembly GCA_036250405.1. Classification (NCBI taxonomy): domain Eukaryota; kingdom Viridiplantae; phylum Streptophyta; class Magnoliopsida; order Solanales; family Solanaceae; genus Solanum; species Solanum raphanifolium. The sequence goes on along the minus strand of JAJOOE010000642.1, from coordinate 8,232 downwards.
GGTTACAGATCCTTGCAAGAAAATAGCAGATGCACAAATACCATAGTAGTGAGTCTAGGTTTAGGAGTAGTTAGTAAGGTGTTCGAGGACGAATAGAGCTCTAAGTGTGGGGTAATGATCTTAGGCATATTTATATGCCTAGAAATCAAATAATACCCGCATTTAAGCTTAGTTTGAATTCAATATGTGTTCGTTTATAGTCTTATCGAGTTGTTTGGCTATCTATGAGCTAACTAATATGATTAGTTGTGTAGGTCAGCTTAATTGGAGAAATGAGCACGAAAATGGACAATGCAGAACACAAAAGATTCAAGGCAAAAAGAAGAAAGGAAGAAAAATGAAGAAAAGAATTCCAAGGCAAGGCTGTATCCTCTCCGCGTCATGGAGAGGGAGTTTCAAATTAATTCGCGTGAAGCAAAATTAGGTAGAACACTCTGTGGAGTGCCTGTGTCGCGGTGAGGGGTATTGTCTCAATAATCTAATCAGATATATGCCTCTGCATCACGGTAAAGGAGCTACATTTTATTTCGTGGGAGTCAATTTGAGGCAGAGCAGTTTGTGCCATTCCCGCATCGCGGAGAAGAGACCAAGATCTCAGAACAAAAATCTGGGACCGCCTCCGCGTCGTGCCCCTGAATCCCAGTTTTGGCCATTTTGACTTTTAGTATAAATAGGTCATTATTTTATTTCATTAAAATATTATTTTTCTGGGTTTTAAAGAACGATGACTTTGGAGAACGTTTTCACCAATTTTAGGTTTTTTTCCTAAACTCTTTTTTTTCGATCTCTTTATGTTTATTGAACATTTCTTGATCATATCTTGGATTATGAGTAGCTAAATATCCTAGTTCTAGGGTTGTTGCTACATGATGATTGTATTTTATTAAGTTTTCATTGGGTTAACGTCAATTATCATATGAATCTTTCTTATGTTTTTGGTTTTCGTATTTCGTGACTGATCACCATTGAAATAAATACATTGACCAAATTGAACTCGGGAGAGGAATAAGAGGATAGAGCATTGGACATAAGGAGCATGATTAATTCTAAATAACTAGGGTTAATTTGTATCTAGGATAGGGATATACCTAGCTTGGGTCACTATACAAGAAGAAATTGCAATGCTCGGTACTTAATCCATCCTATCCCCGCTCAACGATGTAGTTAGGGTGTTATTTATCATAGGCGATTAGAGGTTGGGAGACCATGATCATACATTTAACCCTGTGATTCATTGATTTGATAGTTGATAAATACCCATATAAATGATATTGATTGCATGAATCCTGATAGAAGCTGCAGCCCTAAACTTTACCCATTCACTGTTTTTAAACTCTTGAAATTGAATCGCGTTTGTTACATTTTGTTGAATTCTTAGGATTAGAAACCGAATCACTTTTGAAATCTTGATAACACTTGTGCTTAGCTGAAAGTTAGAGAAATTGAGTGATTCTAACCATAAGTCCCTATGGGTACGATACCCGGCTCTTTATAAGAGCAACTTTAATACTTGAATGACCACGTGCACTTGCGTGTGCGATTTGGGCACAACATTGGTGCCCGTGGTCTTTGAAGTAGTAGTTTCCTTATCAAGACATAACCCTCCTAAAGCTAAGGCAATCCCACGAGCCTTCCCATGGCCCGTGGTCAAGACCACGATCCGTGAAATGGCTCGTGAAAGGGTGCCTTGGTTTGGCACCAAACTTGGGCACACTTCCTTACCACCATGGGTGGCACCACGGGTCGTGAAGACCCTCGTGGTGATGGTAGGCAGTGGCTAGGCATAGTTTTTAGGCAGCCTTAGCCCCTAACCATGGCCTACACCCCAAACCTTTAGCCCTTCCCCTTAACCCTCGACGTTAACACCCATGTTAAGGATCTAGTTTAACCTATCATTTTTTGAGTCATTACAATTACACAGTGAGCATGAATTTACAACTACTTAAGAAAGTAAACCTAGCCTACCTGGGGGCCAAGCAGTTGCAGAGGGATTGTAAATCTAATCCTGACTTTTGGACAACCAGTCGGTGGATTTTGGCAGAGAATCAATAAGTTGTCGTCAAACTTGCACTAAAAATCTATTTCTCCTTCCTTCCCAAGCCTAGAGCATCCTTTTGAGAATTTATGTGGTCACCCTCACCTCTGTTTGGCACTTAGGGAAAAATTAGAAAGTAAGACTTCGCGTCATTAAGTTCTGCCCTTCAACCATCCCTCTCTGGCGCTCCCATCACTGAGGCACTACCGCCGTAGCGGCATTATCCCGCTCTGGCAGGACAGTGGGGTCCAGCTACTCATGACATTTTTCCCTTTATAAGTTACAATGGTTTGGGTCGTTACAATACCAATTTATCCCTCGTTCGTCGCCAAACAATAAACGAATGAGTAAGGACAAGCCAATTTGGAGTACTTAAAAAGAAATAGATTGTCCTGTCATTGAACAACAAAAGATAGTAGTTCCCAATTCTTAAGAACGAAAGGATCTTACCTAGGGAACTAGCTAGGGAAATGAGGCAACACACGGTTGAAGAGAGACGCACCAATTTTCCTTGCCATACCCCGCCAGAGCAGTAGGGTTCCCACTATAGCAGAAGGTGGGGACCAGTTTAAATGGTGAAAGGGGAATGTTTTCCCCATTTCCTCCCAGACCCACCCAAATCCAAAGACTCTCTCAATTGCTTCGCTCCGAATGGTCTTAAGTTTATGCTCTTGCTCCCTTCTCTAATTACTCCAATACTTGTGTAACAACGATGGCAGGAAAAGATTCGGTTGGGTAGAATGGCCTTGGGGTAGTTTTCAAAATTTTAACATGGGTAGCTTGAGTTGATAACAAAAATGTAGCATGGACACTTCTCTTTCATTCACAATGTCTCCACAACGTTCTGAGCATAAGGAGTTTGAGATAATATTGTTGAAACGGTTCCGAGATGGGTGGGGGAAGTTGAATAGTGTTCTTGGCGGAAAAATTGAATTAGATAACCATTTAGGAGTTGAAATGCTAGGGTTTTCACATATTTATGTACTAGGGTATTCTAAAAACACTAATCTAGTGAAAGTTTTTCTAAAAATAAAGTTTTGTGGTGAAGGGACGTCATGATCGCGCCCTAATGTTCGACCCATAATTCCACGTAATTCTAACGTATACATTTCATGATTTTTCATTCTTTTATATTGTTTTGCGGGCTGGGCTAACCATGGCTGAAATCAATGAAGAAAACATACCCTTTATTCGGTTCCCTGATGTTGCAAGTCGGGAGAGGCACCAGGATTATCGGAATACCAAATTTTTATAAGAGGCTGCTCTCCACCTGGTGGGCTTAGCGGAGAAAGCACTCACCTTCCATGTCTGGCTGTAGAGTTTGGTTAGGGTAAGCTCATGGAGACTCTATTTGCCTCACACTCAGGATAGGTGAGGGAGTTCTATTCCCTAATCCCTACTATCTGTTGGGATGATCCTCACCCTACCATCTGCATCTAAGGAGTCAATAATCCTCTAAAAACTCAGTTCGTCAATGCAGTGCTCGAGGTGCCAGAGGTCTCCAGCTCAAAGTACGAGACCATAGTTAGGGAGATGGATTTGGATTGGTTGCGGGACACAATAATTGAGGTTGCGCGCTAGGGCCGGGTTCACTTTGCTACTACGGAGGGAATCACTAGTACTCACTAGTCACCGGATGCCAAGAGATGGCTACACCTAGTATCTAGGAGAATCCGCCTATCAGGAAACTTCATAGACGTGATCTTCCCCTGAACTCTAGTGGTGGCTTGCATTTTGGAGGGGATTGGGCTGAATGTGGGGGCACAGTTCGTGTCCAAGTGGAAGATGTTCTACAAGGGGAACACGAAGGCATTCTTCCTACCTGGACTAGTGACGGCGAAGTGCAAGCAGGTGGGGGTGCCACTCTTAGACACTGATGAGGTACTTACTATTGGTCCCCTTTTTCATCATTTTTTTATCAGGAAGCCCTCTTACCCGGGAAGAAAGAAAAGAAAAGCAGACAGGGCCGGAGTGATTGAGGCAGATGACGAGAGAGAGGATGATGACGAGGCCGATGGTGCCCCTCTTACCCGGTCTTAGCCCCCATTATCAGGCTCTCGTGCAGAGGAGGATTTGGCGGATGTCAAAGGAGATTGGGTGGATCCTATACTAGAAGCTCAACTCCAATTCCCCCCCCCCACTTCCCCCAAGTTTAAGATGCTTAGCCGCCAGGTGTGATGGGAGAAGAAGAAATATCTAGAGAAGGACTGTCTGATGGGCCGAATGTGAAGGGCCATTAAGGTCATTTTCTCTTGTGGTTCCCCCTAACGAGAGCTTCCCAGGCTTGAGCCATAGGAGATTCGGTAATTCTCCTAGTTGAGAGAGGCGTGGACTGGTGATGTTGCCCTTGAGAACCTAGATTCAGGTGATAACACTCCCTTTCCCCATAGACCCTTATTTGGGTTTGCCCCACTTTGGCGTGTAACAAATAATATTCCTATTTCCCTTTTTGCTTTTCCCTATGTTTTTTGTAAGCACATGGATTCTCGTTTTGCTATTTTCATAGCCGTAAATAAATGCCAGGTGATTATAACTCACTATTCTATTGTTCAGTACTGATTGGATTGCGGAAACTAGCCCATGCATGATTCAGAGTGCATAGGCGAAACAAGGAAAAAATAGGGGAGACAAGGCTGAGATTTTGTCTTACTTTACCCTACTTTTGTCTCGCACTGGCGCTCCCGCCTTGATGGGATGATTCCACCTCAATCAACTTCTAGAAAAACACTTCTTAGGGTGCTCCCCATTTCTAGAGTTTTTCATTGACTCTAGGGCCATAATTAAGCATTTAGGATAACCCTCTTATCTAAGATAGGCGTTGTCCACCCTGAGATCAACCCAGCATTATACATGATATACCGTGAGTTTACGGTATTTTGATACATTTCACTTAGAAGTTGTGCGTGTCTAGGGCTATTTTGTAGTAGAAATAATGTTTTATGTGTTATGTTTGAAGGAAATAGGCTTAGACGTGGTTGAGTGAGATGACAACTGAAATTATGAAGAAGGACCACCCATGGAATTGATCCAACGACCGTAGGTCCTTTGACGGTCCATCGATGGGTAGGCATCGGTGGACCATTAGGGAAGTCTGACCAAGTGTGGAACTACAGAGCAACTGATGGACCATAGGTTGACCCACAGGTAGTCCTGCACATTTGTCGAATGGGTTCATAGAGTTGAAGTTGTAGTACTTGATGAAAAATCCTAAGTGTGGAGCGACCCACAGACCGTAGGTCGACCTACGGTTCGTCCTGCACGTCTATCGCTGATGATCATGAGAGTGAAGGTTCCAGTCCTTGCTAAAAAATTATAAGTGTTGACTAACGGAAGAGGACCTATAGATCGTAGGTCAACCCATAGTCGGTAGATCGAGTCGTCTATTGATGTCGCGTTCCAGAAGTTTATTTCCTTATTTTGTTTAGGAAATGTTTTTCCGTAAATAGGGTATGTAAACCTCATTTTTCGGGGTTAGACATTATTGTTTACTTTTACTTCTAGGTATTTTCTTTGGGAATTAACTTGCAACTTTAGCAATTTGATTACCAAATTTGTGTTTATAAGATTTTCGCTTTGAAATTCAATTGGAGATTTCGGGTTTCATCTACTCTAAACGTGAGTTCGTAAATTCTTCTTATCAAAACATGAATGGTGTTCTTTCAAGCATGAGTAGCTAAATCCACAAACAGGGTTGTGGGAACCATGAGCAATTAACAATGTATGAATAATAATTAAGTAATTCTGGAATAGTGTTTATGCATGTAGTGGTAATTCTTTCGCTTAGATGTCTTTTAAAATAGTCTAATATCAATTGGTGCGAGGTAAAAACTAAGTCATACATTGATGTGATGTCTAATATGAGGTAAATGTAGGGATTAGTAAAGTATACACTCGTAGTTGGAATAAGGTGCGTAGTGAAATTCCCTATTTGGAGGAACAATCACTTAGGGATACCAATCTTACAAACCTTGCATGTAAAACACTAGGAAAGGATTACAATTATTAGGATTACCCCATTAAGAGCTTATGGGGAACACATACACCCTAGTTTCTCACTCATATTGATAACTCGAAGTTTGAATCTTGCTCACTTGTTACTTAAACAACAATCGGTTATCAAAACAATTAATAGATAACAAAATAGGAATGACAGAAACACTAGGATATATAGAAAAAACACTTATAGGAACAGTAAAATTATGGGTGCAAAATTTATCAGATGAAAGTTTAAAAACTTTAAGAAGTAAGAAAAAATCTAATGGTAAATTAGCTACTACAACTATGAAAATATTATATAAATACGAAGTAGCTATAAGAAATGAATTTAGTAGTATGACAACAGAAGTAGAAGAACAAAATAAAGAAAAAATCATAAACTGAAATCTAATGACAAAATTAGCAATATGTAATATGTGTTATATAGATGAATATACATGTGCATTTAGAGAATACTATTATAAAGGAACATATAGCACAGAAGAAAGTAAAGAAATAAGAAAATTATATTTTACAAAATTACCAGAACCTTTTAATTCAAAAATAATAAAAAGTTGGAATGAAACAGGATTAACAGATACCTTAGGAGCTAGAATGAAATTCTTGCAACGATGGTTTATAGAACTATGTGAAAAAACATAAAGAAGAAATAAAAATGGAAAAAATATTAGTAAAAAACTTGGCATGTTGCAAAAATAAAACAACACCTCATTTTGGTTGTATGGATAAGTATTATAAAAATAGAAAGAAATATAATAAAAAAGACAGATCAAAATATAAATATGAAAACCGAGAAGAAGATACTATGTAAAAAACTACAAAACCAAAAGACCATATAGACCAAAGAGAAAACTAACGGAATGTACTTGTTATAATTGTGGAAAATTAGGACACATAGCTAGAGATTGTAAGTTACCTAAAAATCCAAAGAATAAACAAATATCAGAAATAATAATAAACGATGGGTGCGGAGTTGGTAGTTGAGGAATTCATATTTTTGGTAGTGTGGTAGGTGGTAGTGTGGTAGGTGAGGAATTTATCTTAAAATTTTTATTATAATATTCTTTTTTCAAGGGTGTTAATCTTGATATCTCTTTAATATTATTTATGATATATTCTAGATATAACATATCTTGGGTTCTTAGATACATATATAAATTTTCTTCCATTAATTGTTCTAATAGTTTTATATCTTCCATAGCTTCTGTCCAATATTATAAATATTTGTAGTTCATTTTAATCTGAATTTATTTCTAAATTATACCATTCTATTCTTTCGAGGTCTAAATCATGTAAGTCTATTTCATACCATTGTTGATTTAGTATATCTTCTGATTCGTTATCATTAAATATTTTTTCTCATATTATTCTTCTTAATTCAATTATTTTTATACCTTTAAGTATACATAAGATTAAAGTTTCATAGTTTTTTATCATTTCATCATGCATGTATGTAGTCATGTTCTTTGTTATGCAGGTGTTTTATTTTCAATTATTCCTTCCTATCATATTCATAATTGATTAAATTCATATTAGATCATTATGAACTAGATTATTATGAACTATATTTTAATGGTTTTTGGGTTATTATACTATTATTATCGATTAGCTCAATTTTTATTTTTGTTTTATGTTTTTCCCATCCTTGTAAAGGAACTTCACTATATAATCATTCTAACTTATCTTGAATTATTTTTACTTTATCTATAGAGAATATAATTAATTCTATCTTAGCGTCTTCTTCTTTTATATTTTCTAATTTTTGTTTAATTTTTTCACTTCCTTTTATCCATTCTGTTGTTTTTCGTATTTTGTTATTTACTCTTTTTGCTCATATTTTTTGTTTACATGGTGTTGTGAACTACCAGTGTGTTTTTGTTATTATATGTGGGTATATTTTTTCTAAAAATGGCATTCCTAATAGCATATCTTTTGTAGTCAATTCAAAGTAATATATTTCCTCTATAGTTAATATCTTATCCCATATTTGTATTTTTATATTTTTTGCCTTATATGTGATCATGTTTCCTTCATTATTAAATCATGTTACTACAATCGGTGTTTTTTAATTTTTCCCATTTATCTTCTGGTAAACAATTGTATTTACATATATTAGCTTCTGCTCCCATATCTATCATTCGTGTATAATATCTGTTGTAATATCCCTCTATTATTATCTTTGCAACTATATATATTTTTAT